>CAJNIZ010045704.1:7921-30041 GCA_905231905.1 Symbiodinium pilosum | reverse complement strand
ACCCTAAACCCTAAACCCTTGTTATCTGGATCTGACATTTGAAGGTTCAAGGCTCTCTCAGAAGAACGCTGCTGTGTGGGGAAATCTTGCACCATCCCAGGTCCCTAAATCTCGAGGGGTTTAGGGGTTTAGGGTTTAGGGGTTTAGGGGTTTAGGGTTTAGGGGTTTAGGGGCTTAGGGTTAGGGCGACCCCCCAGCCCTAAACGGTAAACCGCATGGTGCAAGATTTCCTCGACCGACAGTATGCCTGGCTCTTCTCCATCCCTTTGACATTGATTCTTCAAGACTTCGCTGCTGCCGTTCAGGGTTCAGGTTCAGGATTCAGCTCTCAGGGGTAAAGGGCATAGGGCTCAGGGACTAACGGCCAGGGCTTCAGTTCTTTTGTTAGGATTTCCGGGTGTAGGGTCTAGAGTCATCCCCATAATCCCAAACCCTAGAGTCCCTAGAGCCTAACTCCTAAACACTAAGCCCGAAAACGTGAGAAACCCTGACGCTCAGACACTTATCCCAAAACCCTGAACCTGTCAAGGCTGAGCTTGGAATTGTAGGCCCTGAGGCCCGACAACCCCAAAATTTTCCTAAACCCTAAACCCTGAGCGCCTAAATGCAGGCCTACGAGGAAGAGTTAGAGCTCCTAGAGACCGGACATCTTGTTGGCCTGCCTGGTTCCCGGATGGGCTTAGGGCTTATGGTTTAGGGCTTAGGGTCTAGGGGTTTAGGGTTTAGGGTTTAAGGTTTAGGGTTTGGCCCTCCGACCCCACGTCTGGCCGAGTATAGAGATGCCCAAAACATATTCCAAGAGCATGCGATCACCAGAGCATCCATGCCCAGACCATAATTCCGTTCGTGTTCCAAGAGCATGCGATCACCAGAGCATCCATGCCCAAACCATAGTTCCGTTCGTGTTCCAAGAGCATGCGATCACCAGAGCATCTACGCTCAAACCATAATTCCGTTCGTGTTCCAAGAGCATACGGGGCCCCGCAGCATCCATGCCCAAACCATAATTCCGTTCGTGGTCCAAGAGCATCCATCCATGCCCAAACCATAATTCCGCTCGTGTTGCAAGAGCATGCGGTCACCAGACCATGCACGCCAAAACCATACTTCTGTTCGTGTTCCAAGAGCATACGGGGCCCCGCAGCATCCATGCCCAAACCATAATTCCGTTCGTGTTCCAAGAGCATATGGGGCCCCGCAGCATCCATGCCTAAACCATAATTCCGTTCGTGTTCCAAGAGCATGCGATCACCAGAGCAGCCATGCCCAAACCATAATTCCGTTCGTGTTCCAAGAGCATACGGTCACCAGAGCATCCGCACTCGTAGCCCCTCAACATGTTAAATCCGACTGAAATTGTGGCTTAACAGGTCCAGTCAAAGGGCATGGACCCCCTCATCATGCGCAATCCTGCTGGTGCCCTTCAGGTGTTCATGCCTGGCAGCTGTTTTATGTTGGGACGCTTTTTTCAGAAAAAAACGACCTGGGATAAAGCCTCTTTCGGGCTCCCCTAAACGCATTTCGTATGGAAATTCTCAGTATTTTTGTGCCTTGCATACACTCGAACCTTTCGCATACCCGGCTATACGAGGGGGCGTAGCGTTTAGGGATTAGGGTTTAGGGGTTTGGGGTTTAATTAGGGGTTTCCAGACGCGTTCAGCATAGATCAGGTGGACCCCCCACCCTGTAATAGTGCTAACATAGGAATAGAAGGGGACCCTAATATAATCACCATTACGCCCTGTGGTCCCTATTACTGGGTGGGGGATCCACCTAAAGTATAGGGCCCTTAATAGGATCTCACGCAATCCCACGGTAACCCCTCTTATGATCTTCTTGGGTTCCTAAACTCCGTTTCTTTGCTAAACCGCATACGGTCCCCATGTCACCTTGTTAGGGCTATTCCAAGTGAGCTATCGCCTAAACTCCTAGTATCCCCCTTAGTAACCCCTTAGTAACCCGCAGAGTAGTCCCCTCTAGAATCCCCTGTATAACCCCTTTTAATGAGCTTGGATTATAGGTCAAGTGGTGGGCGTACCAAACATTCCACCGTCAGACTGATGGTCCTGTGGTAGAAGCCAGGGGTTCGTATAGGACGTGATTTAAAAAATGTCGAAACAAATCTCTCAAGTAGGAAACATGTGAAGACCAGCGCTTAGCCACCACAGCTCTCAAAAATGAACCCTCAACATCTCCACGCTGGAAACCCGAAAATCTGGATTTTGAACACTGAACGCTGAAATACAAGCTGCACTCTAACTCAAGGCTAACTTCCTAAGGAATTGTAAGTTCACCCTACCCTCACCTACAATTAGGTTCCGCAGTAACCCCTCAACAAAAAGGACACCCTTTTTCCCAATGTTCAGCTTTAATGAGGAGATCCCAAAACAAAACGGGAAAATGGGTACTACAGGGGTACGTAGACAACCTGGACCCCAATCCTTAGGTGTGGGCGGTCGCAGGCCTCCGCAAGAGCTTCATGAGCCTCGCGTGTCACCTGCTTCTTGGGTTCATAGTAGACTTAACCTTATTAGAGTTTAGGGTTTACATTTCGAGGTTTACGGTTTAGGGTTTTGGGGGTCTGATATGTACCCACTACGTACCACAATCGTCCTAAAACAGGGGAGACTTGGGCGTGGTTCAAACCTTGAAATGTTTCTTGCATTCAGGGCTTGGGCTTGTCATCCTAGTTCCGTACGAGAACATGGGGACCAAGTCAAAGCGCTGACCACCAACCCTAAATTAGGCTTTACAGTGCTAGTTAGAAAGGTATCAACCTTCTAAGTTGGGCTTCAGCAATGTCGGTGAATCAGAACTTGCCAAGATCGAATACAAAGCGAAATTCCACGAACCAACCTCGATTTTGTGTTGCCTTTACATAATTTGAGTTCGTCTGCCATTCGCTCATCGGCCAACAACTCATGGAAGATCAAAACATGCATTTGTAGACATCAGCGTTTTTCGAGGAGCTGGGGATCTAAGCAAGTTCCAGTCGACGATGTGAGTTAGAGACCGCCTAAGTATTGTCAGCGGGAGGACTGTGCGAATGATTTTGAAATCACTTGGTTGCATGTCCAAAATGCCACGAGTAGGCTGTGTGCACTCAACTCAGGCTGACGGCCACCACTAGCCCCGCATGATTTGACATTTGTCTTTCTAGCGCTCAGGATTTCTTAAAAGTTTCCTAGCCATTGTTTTTTTTCCATGCTCGTTTGTAAATAGCTACATCAAACCTGTTGAACATTCAGCTTTCTTGCGGATTGCTGGTCACTAGAGTGTGACTCTTATTTAACAAACCATTGTCTAAGAAACAAACCCCTAGCCTGCCAAAAGAAGCACATGTCCGCTGCTTCTTCATGCAAAAACATAAGGCACGTGAGATTTAGGGCCAAGTACTTAATCGTAATCCCCCCGCACCCCTGCCCCCAGTTTCTTAGCTGGACACTTGGCACCGGGTTCAGAGTTTGCTCTGCTGGGCGTTACCCAAAATTTTGTGGGTTTAAGGCACAATTCCTTAAAGCTTGACGTGCCGAGGTTCCTTTAAGGCTTCGGGCTTGTAACCTACAACTCTTTGCGGGTTTACTGTCAGATTTATGCACCTTCCCTAACCATTGTTCTTTCCCAGAAGCTTGGGCTTTACTGAATTTTGTGTTTTCTGAAGGTCATGTCTGGCTAAGCTTAGGATGAGCCGCCCAGGACAACTGCCCAGCTGCGCTTGATGGGCAGTTGCGGGGAATAAATCTAACACCCCCAATTGTGCATGAGGGCACCCAGGAGCGATGGAGAAAAAAATGGCCTCGATCCCTTTCAGAGCCCCAATGGTCCCAATGGACGTCATACGGAATACGGAAGGGTAACAACTCGATCATCTGCTTCATAGTGGACATTCTAGAGAACGCTTGGGCTTGACATGAGTTGCTATGCACATGCAGTCATGTCAGGTGCGTATGGGAGTCTGAAGTGCCTGCACGGGGAAGCAGGGTAACCTGCCAGATCCTACCATCTGTTCGATGGCTACCCCATCAGAAGGCTGCCACGGCGCCACAGTGGGAAAACCGCCGTGGTACGCGGCTGTGTGAGCCAATGATGATTGGCATTCATGTTGCAAAGACATGTCTGGATGTCCAATAGAGAGGATTCCTCGGTCCAAATTTGAGCTTTGGTTTGGGGGCCTCCCGGGAAGGTAAACCTGAGGGGGTACGATGTTGTCTTCGTCGTCAACATCAGCGTCTTGGGGGACCTATGGGGACCTGAGGGACCTAAAGGGTTCCCCTTCACCAGCACGCAGCTGCCACGATGGGTGCGGCTGCTGGCGGGGCCTGATACAATAAGCCGGTACACTTTCACCCTTCCCTGCGGGTGTCTTCGTTGGCGGGATGCCCCAGAAAGTTTCCACCCTTCCTGGGCAAGAGACCCCCAGGGAAAGCTTTTGCGTCCCGCCTGCTCATGCCTAAAGCTTAACTGCGTTTGGGTGTGACCCCCTGCTTCCATGTCCTAAGAACGTTCTCTCGCACGCAGACACACGCACTCTCGTGTTCAGACCAAGTATTTCTTTCATTTTCTTCATTGTCGTGGCCACTAACAGGGCCTTGCAAATTTGCTTGCCCATGTCCACTTGAGCCTCGTCTTGGTTGCCTCGAAGTCCTTTTGTTCGTGGCGGGTGTCCGCATAGATGCATGTGTTACACGGGTTGTGCGTCAGAGGATCGCTTGTGCCGCATAATATGGTGTCACATCTGCTGGGCGCAGTCTAGATATGTTGTGATGCGTGAGCTTGCGATCAGTTTTGTTTCCACGCCGCGTTCCTTTCGATAGCCAACATTTGCCACAGCTGGATGGTGTGCCCTACCCCTGGTCCTTGAAAAAAAGTCCCAAATCAACAATGACTTGACATTGGCATCTATTAGCACGTCCATTGTAGGTTCTCCCACCAGGGGGTTGTAGGGTTTCCTTTTGAGGGTTCCTTTAGTTTCGTTTGGCTCTGGAGTAGCCAACCATTGCGCGCCCCCGAAGCTGCAGCTGCGTGTGTGAAGCTTCCTAGCCAAGGTAGCCAAGGCTTGGGCATGAACTAGCAGGGGGCAGGAGCTCTCTCTGGGGTTTCCCGCCAACGAAGACATCCGCAGGGAATGGTGCAATAGTATCTGCTTATAGCACTAGGCCCCGCCAGCAACCCTGCGCCCGTCCTGGGTCCTGGCGAGGGGAACCCTTAATGTCCCTCAGATTCCCCCAAAACGATAACGTGGACGACTACGACAATGCTGTACCCCCTAAAGTTTACTGTCCCTTAAAGTTTATGTCCCTGAAGGCCCCCAAACCAAAGTTCACTTTGAGAACCAAGCATCTAATGGACATCCAGACATGTCTTCTCAAAATGAATGCCAGTCATCAATGGCTTAGTACCTTTCGTCGACATGAGCCCATGACGAATGATTTGAAACCGCTGGCAAGCTGATCGAAAATCTCCATAATCGATCTTTGCTCTGGGCCCATGACTGTATCCTCCTTACCACTCACCACAAAAACATCCGTTCTTGGGGGTCCTTATACCTTGTAATTAGGAATCATGGACTTGTGGGGTCGATCAAGGGGACTGCTACATATCTAAGTTGCAATTTGCCTCGTCAAATCCCGTCGGATCTCCAGTTCTTTCAGAACGCTTGCGTGAACAATTGGCAAACAACAGCTTGCGGGAACCGGTCCAAAGAGTGCCACTGGCTTCACGTAGTTGCAGACGTCATCCTTTCTCCTCGACGTCTAGCGCCTGTCATGTGGACATCCTGGATTTTGGGTCCTTCCATGACCAAATACACAGGACATGTGACCTCTAGCTTGTGAACCTCCAGTTTGCACTCCACACAAGGTCTGGACTATGGTGTGGAAGAATATGAGGGGCCCAAGTTTCAGGCTCTTCCATACCTCAAGCAGCAACACCTGCTTAGAGCGGGGAGGCAGGCCAGTAGGGTATTCATACACATTCATGGACAGCATCCTTGGAAAGTGCGGCAGAGGCACATGGGAAGATGGCAGGAGCACTGATGTCATTGCCTATAGCCCTCTGAAAACATTGCATGCCGTCTTTCACGGAAAACTTCACGAGGCATGTGCTGAATCAGGCAATGCCTTCCAAAATAATGGTCTTAGTTTTCCTGCTGCGACAAGACTAAGGCTTTGCCCACATATTGTTTCGAAAGCCATGTGGGCATCTCAAAATCACGGGCCTTCAGGGACCCTAAGGCCCCTGGGGAGGTGTTGGCGGCTTTAAGGATTAGAAGGATCACCAGTAAGGTTTACGTAGTGATTGCTCTGAACCAACCTAGGGCCTGTACAAGGGCAAGCACCGACAACAAATGCCGGAATCAAGGATCTTTGTTGACATGAAGGGAGAACCGAGATGTGTACGAATAATCAAATATGACCCAAGAAAGCAAATGATGCCTATTGCTGCTGCAAGACATTTTGAATGTCTGCAATACATGCAAAATGGGTGCAAGGACACTTGGCAACCAGCAACACCCCTGAAGAAACTCTAATCAATGAGGCCCCCTGCTTTGATGGAAATCCGAACACTTGGGTGCTTCAGGAACAGGGGTTCTTAAGCTCAGCCCTCACGCCCAAGGCCTATACCCAAAGCCCCTGATGCCTCAAACCGTAAAACCTAAAACTCGATATCCAACCTCGACCCAAAGGTACCCTCTACACAGAACCCAAATACCCACAAGTAAGACCTACACAGACCCCGATTGAAGGTAGTTGGAGGTCCTTGCATACCCCTATATCCCAAAGTCAACACCCTGTTACCTACCTGTAACCCAAATACCTACAGCTTAGTAGCAATTCCCGCCTGATTAGTAATTGTTTTTTATATATATTTTTACCCATAAAGCTGTAGGTCATTTGGGGTTGCAGGTAGGAGTTGCAGTACCAGGGCCACCATTACAATCCTAGACCCTAAACCCCGAAACCCTAAACCGCATTACACCCAATGCCAGCCTAATGCTAGAGGAAGGCTGAGAAGGTGTGGGCCCCACGAACATGGTTTGGGCTATAGTCTAAACTCCTAGTATCCCCCTTAGTAGGCCCTATAATCCTCCCCTATATAATCACCTAAATAAGCCACCTTTAAGGAGCTTAGACCATAGCTCCGCTCTGGGGTTTCGGGTTAAGATGTTGGGTAGAAGCCGAAGTCTAAGCCCCAAAACTTCACATTCTGGTATGAGAAAAGCGGAATCAAGTGTAGGGCATATGAGAGCCACACAGCAAGGTAAGTTGCCTAAGGCAACAATACCCACACCCTGGGCGCTTTATTCTAAATTGTAAGCTAAACCTAAGATTCCACAAACAAAGCCTGGGGCTCTGTAGTATTCCAGACCCATGATTAATAAACCCCCTCCCCTTAATGGGGACTATAATAGGGATCCTAAGAGTAAGGCCCTTAAAACGCGAGATTTGTAATCATGGGTCTACATTATCCCCAATCACACTGCATCCCTGCGTTGGAGATTATCAAACGCATGATCCCGGCACCAAACCTCTAGGCGCGCCACCCAGAAAGCAATAGGGGTTTAGGTATACTGTTGTATATTAAAGTAGACTACAGTATATTCTAGCATGTTATTGTATGACAGCTACTCCCTTTTTTATCTGGGCGGCAGTCTTGAAGCCCCCCAAACTGCTAATGAACAGGTCCCCCTAAACTCTAAACCCAAAACCCTAAACCTTAACAATAAGGGAAAGTAAGGACCCTCTTACGCCTTGCTGCTCTCCAGCCGCAGCCAGAGCGGAACAAAACGGTCGGTGGCTGGGTTCCTGGCACTTTCAGTACGCACGCGGTTTAGGGTTTAGGGTTTAGGGGCTTAGCAGGGTATAGGGTCTAGGGTTTAGGGTTTAGGGTTTAGGGTTAGGTATGGGGGTCGGGTTTGGGTTAAGGGCACAGGATTTAGGATGAAGGGCGTGGGGCTTCGTAGAGGAGGATGCCGTGGAAGTTCCAGGGACAACTGGGGGTGAAGTGGATTACATGAGTGACCTTTCTGACCACTCCCCCATGAACTGTCTGGAGGTGATGGAGGGCATGTGTTGGTGGATGTGGAAAATTTCAAGGCTAACTGGCAACGTGGGAATGTATACCCCCAATTCTGGAGAACGAGACGGAAAAGACAAGGAAAGTACAGTTTAGGGCTTAGGGCTTCCTTGGCCCGACCACTTGCATGTAATCCCAGTTTCCGTTTCATTTTCAATGTAACAGCTTAGGCCTCTTTTGAAGAACATCCAACCCAGGGCCGTAGGCAGTTCAGGGTTTAGGGCTTCGGGTTTAGGGTTCCAGGGTGTACCCCCAAAATGCGTACGTACCCTGAAACAGCTCCTCTTATATGATGCCCATATAACCCTTATATGAACCAACCTGGTCCCCAAGCGCTTTTGAGGGGCAGGGGTACACCCCAACCCTAGACCCTCAACCCTGAACACAAAACCCTACAGTTGACCCGGCCCTAAACCCTAAACCAAACCCCCAAAACTTAACACCATAACCCTTGACCCAAGTCTGCCAGGTGTACCATACGGGATAAGCCGGATGCTGCGCCAGACTTCCCAGCAGCCAGGTGACACCCTCGTTTGCAGGGTTTAGGGTTTAGGGCTTGGGGTTGTGAGCTTGGATTTAGGATTTCCCCTAAGATTTTGTGGGTTTAGGGTTTAAGACTTAGGGTTGCGGGTTTGGCTTTAGGTTTTTCTGTGTGTTTCTTTCTTTTTATGGCCCCCCTTTTCCACCGCAGTCAGCAGTCGAAAGACGTTTACACAGGTTTAGGGATCAAGGTTTGGGGTTTAAGGCTTCAGGTTTTGGGATGAGAGACTTAGAGTTCAGGGATTAGGGTTTAGGGCTATGGTCTGGTGTAGGATAAGCCCTACACCCTAAACCGCGTATATACCCCCATATAATCTCAGTTTTCATGTCATGTTCCGTTTTCTTTTCCATATGCTTCTCCATTAACCCCAATATAACCCGATATTACCCCAAAATAACCCCAATACTACCCCAATATAACCGCAATATAACCCCAATAGAACTAATGTTCAAGATTTGGCTAGGCCCCCTGGCCGGCATGCAGAGGATGCGTTCAGGTACGCGTAGGGCGGGGTGCTTGTTTAGGGTTTTGGTTTAGGGTTTAGGGTAGGTTTCAACAACAAAGGTTCCCTGGCAGGATTTGGGGTTCAGGATTCAGGGGGTCTATGGGGTCGGGCTGGGGTTAGAGGAGCCTTGAAGAACACCTGGAAATCAACAATGGGCCTAAGATTGAAGGGCAGTAGCTTCGGTACTGGGACCCCAATATGGACCCCAATTACCATAATCCTCACTATTGGGACACCAACAAGCTGCCACGAATTTGCGGGAACCCCGAATCAAAATCAAATCCCTACAAATTCGGTTTCCGTGTCAGATATCATTTCATTTTCTTTTCTATGTGATTCTCCATTATTGGTGTGATATATCCGTAAATAATCCCTTTGTAGCCCTCATGCTGGGAAACCCTAAACGCAATGTAACCCCTGTAACTCCCTTTGAAGGGGATAGGATTTTCGGAGACGAGCCTTGGCAAGCTATGGGGAGGTGCCACAACTTGAAAATTAATTAAAGCGTTTAGGGTTTAGGGTTAAGAAGAGAAATAAAGGGATTTGACTTACCCTTAGGGTTTAGTCATAGGAAAGTTACAGGGTCCTTGATGGCGGGGTTGGGGTACTGGACGTTGCACGGGGAGGTTCTTCGGGTGCCCTTCTTTTTCAGGAAATCCAATCAAAACTTAACCCACGTTACCCTAGGAAGAAGGATCCTTATCCCACACCCCAAAAAGCATAAAGGATCCCTGACATTGATCCAAAAAAGTCATACAAGGTTTAGGGTTGAGGGATGTCCTAGGAAAAAAACCTTGAAAATGCCTCTACAGGACAGGTGCCCATAGTGACTCTTGAGCCAGAAGACCTCCCACATGCTAAACCCCGTAATCCCTAGACCGTAGGCTCGAAAATCTAAAGAGCATCAACAAAAAAAGAATAGGGATGTTCCATTTAAAGAAAATAACAAACTCCCAGACGGCAGCGAGATCCCCGGGATCTCAAAGGCGTATGCTTATGCTCCTTTTGTTGTTCGATGTGCACACGAAGTTTCCCGCCGCCATGGAAAAGTGCGTAGTATTCCCTGTTTTGAACCCAATATTATGACAGTCTCCTTTTCTTTTCCAATTTAGAGGTAGGTTCTCCCGCCTCCATGGAAAAACGGTTCTTGGAGAGGAGCAGCTCTTGCACTGGAGCCTGGAAGCTGGAACAGAACCCCGGCGACTCTCTTAGGTCTGGCAGGCATTAGAGCTTAGGGTATAAGGGTTTAGGGTTTCCTGCGTGAAGCAAGGGTGGCCTCTTTTGGTTCGATGTACCCACAGATGCTGGAGGTAATCTACCGAGCTACCAAGTTTAGGGTCCAGCGATGATGGGGGCAGCTGTGGAGCACGGCGTTATTGGTATGACACTGAATCTCCTCCGCCATAGGAAACCTTCAGCACATCAGCCCTGTCAAGGTTAGCATCTGATTTCATATCCATAGGGGACGAGCCTTCACGGGTATAACTCATGGATCCTGACCTCGATCCAAAGCCAGCTCCTGAAGAAGTTTTTAGGAAGATGTAGAGCATTGCTATCACCAATCCTCCCCTCCTCCTAAGCCCTAAACCCTAAACTCTAAGCCCTAAAGCCTAAACCGCCTTGCCGTTACTACGACCACTGTTTTGCCACTCCTCCTTCTTTCAACCCTACCCCCAAAATACCTTAGGTGGACCCCCCACCCAGTAATAGTGACTATAGGGGATAATAGGGATTATACTAGGGTCCTTTTATATTCTTGATATACCACTAATACAGGGTGGGGGGTCCTCCTAAAAAATACCCTAAATTCTGAACCCTAGCCACCAAACTCTATCCCCTAATCCTATGCGGGTGCCGGCATGCATAGGTTTCGGGGTGCTTAGGGCTTTCAGGCTAGTTGGCATTTAAAGGGGAGCCAACTGAATCTTAAACTCCCCAATCTCCAAACCCACGTGGGCCCTAGGCTAAACTCATAGTATCCCCCTTTATAGCCCCAAAAATAGTCCCCTATACAATTACCTTATAGCCCCCATTTGAGGAGTTGAGAACCTAAACACTCCATATACCATCCCCCTTTAAGGAGTTTACGAAAGGCCCGCCTGACTCGATGAAGCCAGGTACTTCGCAATGCACCTTCTGGGTTGCTGCTAATGAAACTGAAATTCACTTACCGAAAAATTGGTATTTAGAGTTAAGGGCTTAGGGACGCATAATATAAATATTTTCTGTTAATGGACATAAACTAAGTCGCCGAAATATGGGTTAATAGGGGCTAGGGCTTAGGGTACCAGCATATATATATATCTTAAATAATAGGGTTTTCTTCTAAGCTCCTGTACCTTAGTTAGCTTAAGTTCCGTAACAGGAGTTCCCAAGGGGGATACTAGGAGTTTAGACAACGGCTCATATGGTTGCCTCCATTTTCTTGTTCATAATAGCCGCCCAGGGCTACCTACAACCACCCTAAGCCCAGAACGCTTAAACCAGAAGCCCTGAAGCCTAAACCATAAACCCTGCACCCTAAACCCTTAGCCCTAAACCCTAAATAGTAATATCCATTTTATCTTCCATTATCCCTATATCACCCCTATATTTCCCCTAAATAAGCCCTTATATCATATAGTAGTTTCCATGTTATTTTCCGTTATCCCTATATAGCCCATATATAAGCCCCTATATCATATAGTAACCCAGCCTTCGCTAGACTTGGGCTCTGGGACGTAAGCTGCGCCCAAAATCGGGCCCTGAGCCTTGGGTCCTTCTATGCCTGGGTCATGCCCGACCTGTACCCATTCTGATCCCAAGAAACGGAGAAAGGCCCATGGCCTTCAATTTTGTTAGTTTTTTTGATGTTTTTTGAGGGATGCTGCCGGAAAATCCTTGCGAACGGAGCCGATCGGCAATCGTTTGGATTGTGAGCTCTTGGCCTTAGTGTTACGGAATGAGATGGCTTGGGACTGCGGATGCGAGGCGGAAGTTCGAGAAGTTCGAGGGGTTTGGGGTTTATAGGGCTTAGATTTTAGGGTTGGGTCTCCTGCATCTTGAATTCACACCCAGCCTACAATCCTGAATTCCGAAACCATTACCCTAAACCCTAAACCCCACCTGAAACCCTAATTGTTTGGCAACACTCGCGCGGATGAACAGCACCTGAGCCCCTCGTTGCCAATCTGGTTTCCGCTAAGCCGCAGCACCTTCCGTCTGCAGGTTCGGTTTAGGGCCTAGGGCTTCAGGCGCTGCATCCAGAATTCTTAGGATGAAGAACTTGGGGTCAGGCATCTAGGGTGCAGGGCTTGGGGCATCGGACTTCAAGTTTAGGATTCGGGGTTTGGGTTGAGGGCTTGCAGCATACGTTCTACGCTTAGGGGTATGGGTTTGCAGGTTAAATTTAAAAGTCTTGCATCGCAAAACTCCTGTCAGTAAATCTGAAGAGGAGGCCCGCAACAATGTGCTTTGAGTCCGACATATCCCTAAACCCTAGACCCTGCCCCTAAACTCTGAACTCTAAACCCTTCCCTACTTGCAACAACCTATCGTCTCTGACTCTACCTTCCCAGGAGCCTTGCGGTTTAGGGTTTCGGGTCGGTTCTCCCTTTGTACTAAACGGAAATCGAAAACAGAGGCCCTGAAGCTTGAGCCCTGAGCCTATCAATGTTATGGACTAATCTCCTCCCCTGTTTAAAGAATCCCTAACAAATGTTCCACTAAATATTTGATGGTACTTTATAAAGGGGGGGGTGGTCGGCTAGTGTTAGGGAAGTGGGGAGCAGAGTATTGCTAGGGGAGAGGATTACAAGTACTGCAACTTACCATAAACCCCAAGCCCTAAATCCTAAACCCTGAACCCTAAATCATAAATCTTGATCCCGAAGCCCTAAACCCTAAATCTTAAACCCAAAACCTGAAACCCTAAATCTTAAATCCAAAACCCTAAATCCTAAATGCTAAACAGTCCTTCGGGAGTCCATTGTTAGGGGAGGGGAGCTCTGAAGGAGTGCTTTTGCTTGGATTATATTAAAGTATATGGAAGTTTCCCTAAATTACTGTTCCCAAAATGGGGGAAATGTATATAGGGCCCCGTATTATAATAGGAACCTAAATATAGGACCCCGTATTGACAGTAATTTAGGACAATCCCCATATGGGAGTTTAGGGTTTAGGGTTTAGGGTGGATGTAGGGTTTAGGGTTTAGGGTTTAGTATTTAGGGTGGATGTATTAGGGTATATGGGAATGACAAGGAATCAAGCGGAAAATGGCATGAAAACTACGATTCAGGGCTCTAGGCCAGGCTTGAGAGCGGACTGATTTCTTGAGGCCATTTCGGGACTGTGGGAGCCAGGTGTTGCAGCATTTAAGTTCCACATGTCAAGGCCTATCTAGGTTTTGGATGAGTCACGAAAAACCCACAAAACCTCAAACCCAAAACCCTCAACCCTATTCGCGGCAATCGAAACTCCAAGCCGGGCCCTGAATTCTGCACAGGCAAGCCAAGCCACTGAACTACGAAGCTCTTACCTTCGGTCCTGCCCCCACCCAGAAAAAGTCTATAAGAAGGGTCATATTAAGGGATCTGTGTAGCTATGTTGTAAATAGTATCCAACTGTTAATGAGTGGGGGCAGTACCCGGCCCTTACCGTAAACCTGCACTCGAAAACTATGCGCCTCGCACCGAACGCGGTACTTTTCCAGCAAGGTGCACAGGGCCTGGTTAGTGGAGTAGCTACAAGGGAGACCACGATACGCGTCTTGTAGTAGTTCATGGATTCATGGTAGAACACAGCAAAGTTATCTTGCTGGGTGAAGTATGGACAAAAATCTACACCAAAAAACACCAAAAAAGGTGGTCTTTGCGCGAAAGGATCAAATGCGTCCGCTTGCGCGGACTGAACTAATCGGGAACGCTGCTACATAGCAAAATTAGGGTTTGGGGTCCAGGGTGTGGGTTCTGCAGCTATGTAGCACCGTCCTTTTGCGCGTTGTCTGGTTGAGAACTTTTTCAAAGGATTCAGGTGATCCTGCAAGTTGAACTGGCCGACATGAAGATTCTCAAATCCAACTCCTTGCTGCGTCTACGCCTTTTTTCTGGCTGCCTCGCTTTTTGGGTCGGCATCCTTCCACCACCCAAAGAATCTTTTTTGGAAAGGAGGTTTATAAGGGGGCTATTCAGACTTTGGGATTCAACCTTGGAAGCCTTTTACTTTTGCCCGCGAGACCTGAAACCCTGAATCTTACTTGGGAAGTCAGGGAGGCTTAGTAAGCGGGTTTGTACGGGGGATGTATAAGGAGTTCTCGGTATACTTGCTACGTCCCCCTGACCTTCCACAAACATCAACTTTTCCCTTCACCCTGCTTTGCAGGCCTTCGTCCCCTTCGCTGAGAGACTGTTCTCAGAGAAGTCGATGGTGGATGCCTGCAAGGCACGTAACACACGCCAGTGCAACGGCTTCGCAAGAATTTGGTGCTGGTTGGCATCATGCCCTCGCACTTGTTGAACACCTGGAACTTACATGAGGCTTCCCAAAAATTAGGGGTACCATTTTTGTGGTCCCTGTATTGGGGACTAGAATATTTCAGGGTGGATATTGGGGTCCCCCAATTTCTGGAGACCAGCACTTGATTCTCTCGCCGGCCGTCTCGTCTCTTCTTCCTACAAACCTGCTTCAAGCCCCAGGCCCCCGATCGTGGAAATCCAACCCTCAGATCTAAAACCTCAACCTCGAAGACCATCATATCCCCGAAGCCGCAAACCCCCACGAGAAAAATCACCCCTTTATACATGTCTAAAGCCCTAATCCTCACATCTCTAAACCCGGAACACCAGATATGTAAAGCCCCCGTGCTTTAACCCTACGTCCCTAAACAGCCGGAAACCCATACGTTGAAATCCTAGAGCCCGTAAATCCCTAGAACGCCAAAACCTAAGCGCAGAACGCCGAGAACCCATACAGCACATCCCAAACCCTAGATCCTAACATCCTGAAAGCCCCACATCTTAAAACAAACCTGAGACCTTATACGTAGCAGCCAATGCTATTCCCTTATAACCCTCATGTAAGCCATATAACTGTCATGTAAACATGTATGCCCCAAAACTCAATTCCATTCAATTCCCTGTAGAATCCTGATAAATCTAGCTGAGGTCTAGTTTCCCATGTCTTGGCCGTGAGATTCTCCATGATTGGTACATGCAACGAAGCCATCACAAACCTCCAAGCCCCAAACCTTAGAAACCTCAACCAAACCTCAAACCCGTACAGTAAGCGCCCGCCTTGAAGTTACTGCCGCCCGCGAAGCGTGGAGCTTCGACGGCTAGCCGCCTCGCAGTCAGAGGACTTCGAAAACGGTTTAGGAGAAGCTTCCCATCATTAGGGGTACCTGGAAAGGAGGATATAGATGTGGGGGTGCTATAGGGACATATATGGTTTAGGGCGTAGGGTTTCCCAAAATTAGGGATACCTGTTTGGGGGCCCCCATCATAAGGATTAGAGCATTTTGGTGTCTGTATCAGAGTCCTTTTTTTGGGACACTACTAGGAGGTGTTTTCAAACATGGTTTAGGGTCCTTCAGGGCTTCTTGAAGGTTCGTGTGGTGCTAGAAGGAGTTTATGGGGGAGTCTAGGGCTTAAGGGTTGATTGCCTAGACGTTGCAAGTCACATGAAGGTTCAGGAGTTTCTCAAGGTAGAATGGATGACATCATGTAGGGCGTCAATGAATTCCAAAAGGCTTCATGGGAGTGATCTTGGATTTTAAGCCGCTATGATGAGGTTTGCATGTAAGGTAGGTATTCGTGACCAAACCTGAATTACCAGACTAGATCCCCAAACATACACCTTCTCAACCTGTACACTGCCTTGCCTATACACACCACCCCCTGCAACCCTACACCATGCAAAAAAATCTGCACCCTGACTGACTCCCGTAAATTACTGCTCAAAAACGAGATCCCGCAAAGAGGATGCCTGTCCATCCAGCTGCACCAACGCACGAGCTGTGCATCGTCAAGGCCAGCCTATAATGATTGGAGATCCATTTTGTTTGGGACTCATATAAAAAACAAAGTGAAGTATAGTATAGTATAATATGGTATATTATATTAAAATATCGCATAATATAACATAACGTGACTTAGGAGGGCTTGGGAATTGAGAGGCTAGCGAGCCCCTCTCCAGGATGTGCACAGATGATTTGAGGCATTCTGCTCATTGACCGACAAGAATTGTGCTTTGGATGCTGGAATGCCTTTCTGTCTGCCTTGACCTCCCCCCCCCCCCACATGTCAACCATCACCAAAATTAGCAAAAATGATGCAAGAGAAAACAAGAACACTCCCATCACCCTGAAAATCCCTGAAACATCGCCGCCTAACCTTGTTGGGCTATGGCATCGCTTGGGTATTCAGGTAGATTTGGACACCTGGAATTGGGATCATCCTGTTGGATCTAGCTTCAGCTTGGCCTCCTCGTTGGGATATCGGATCGTGTGTTTCAATTGTGGCTGTGACTGCTGTTGCTTGGATAGAGGTACATGGCTGCCAGCCCAGGGTGTAGGGATGACCCAGCCAAAGCCAACTGGATGCCTGCAAAGCCTTGTAGACTTCTGCCTGTATGCCCCACATCATCCCAAAAACATGCTAGCCGTCCATGATCCCTGTGACCCTGAAGCGCTAAGCCCAAACCCTAAACTCCAATCCCTGATCCCCAAACCAGAAAGCGCACAACCTAAACCCCCAACCCTAAGCGGCTTCGAATGCCCGAACCCAACATTTCCCAAAGCTCCAGAACTAAAACAATCAACAGGAATTGCAACTGCAGTAGTAGCAGTAATCGTAATAATAGCTGCACGGGCAACCATGACTGTAATTGCAAATAGTGACAACATGCACTTACACGACTAATAACGGCACATGAACAAGAGCATCACCATAGTCAATGGCACATAGTAATTGGGACAGTGAAATGCTGTAACAACAACCCTAATTCAATAAAAAAAGAATAACAACAACAAAGCCGATGATTGTTATCGACGACATACTGACAACAGTAAAAAATCATGCAACAACAAGAACACCGATACAACAGTAACGATGCTGAATATCATGTTGAACAGTTTGCACCCCTAAACCCGAAACCACGGGAATCAACGACACACGCCTCAGCCATGAAAATCGTCAGGGCACACTGCTCGCCGGGCCTGATGGTAAGGTGAATTTAGGGCTTGCGTGCGGCTTCCTTGGAGGCTGTAAAATAGTTATAAGAGGACTTCGGGGTCCTTTAAATAAGCGATGAATACAATTATAATTTGATTACAAATGGCTATAGGTACCCGGAAAAGTGGGTGTCATGATGCTTCCGTTTAAGGGCTTGGAGTTTCAGGGCTTGGGGTTTAGGGCTTAGATGGATCAAGGGCTTGAGCTTTTAAGTTTCAGGTTTGGGGCTTCAGGCTTCTGATCTACAGGTCGTGCTCGACAGAGCTTTTTTCAATGGTGGGGTGGACTGCGGCTTAGGGTTTAGGGTTTAGGGTTTAGGACAACTACCAAACATAGCAAGGATTGAATGATATGACAAACTCTGGATTGAGGTCACGGGTGAGTAGGGGAGTTCAAGGTGCAGCGCTCCGAGGCTTCAGGAGCATGTAAGTGCAGCCCCAAATCCGTGGCCTCCTACCAGGTCTCCTAAACTCTGATCCCTAGACCCTGGGCCCGGCAGCACCCTTGACCCCGAGTTCCAAGCCACAAGCCTCAAGCCAAAAAACTCAAAAACCCCTAAACCCTAAAAAAAACCTAAGAACCCTAAGAATCCTAAGAACCCTAAGCCCTAAACTCTAGCAAACCGCAACAAACCCCAGGCCTGGCCGGTTCCACAGTGCATCGCTGAGCCCACTCCTCCGAGTCCAAAAAGGGAGCTCAAAGTAAGGCTTAGGATTCAAGGTTTGGGATTGAAGGTTTAAGGTTTAGGGTTTAGGGTTTGGGGTTTAGGGTTTAGGGTAGAGGACAATGACTTTCAAGGCCTCTGTCGTTTAGGAATCGTTGGGACGCTGCACACGTAGGGGGATGAGTTCGAGAAGCTTCTGGTAAAAAATGAACAAAGCAGGATCTGCAACTCTGCCGAAGCAAGGTCTAAAAAGATTGCGAAGCACACCATGCAAGTGCTGCCCTGCCAGACTAGCCAGTAGCAGTCATAAAAAGCTCGGGCTAAGCAACAGGGTGAAGCATGATAAAGCATGTTCCTCCGGTTCTAGGTCACGGGTTTCAGATCTGAGGGAAGGTAGCCTTCTGACTACTGGCTTCCGATGTACTCCAACTCGAACATCAGACTCAACGATCTGCCAAAGATCTCTTTGCTGGCCTTCTTATTAAAATCTTGGAAACATGAGTTCACTTACGGACCTTGACAGCCTCTACACGTACCCAAAAAGGCATCTAGCGCGTAAAAACTTTGGATGCGGCATCACATTGGCCGTTGAAGCAAGATGTTCATCGCATCATCTTGCAACCGAACTACGAAGAAGATAAACAGAATACAAGAAGATTTCGTGCGGGTTGAAGCAGACTGCACGTAGACAGCATTCAACCATCTGCCCATAGCAAAAGGAGCAGAAGGAATGCTGCCATCGACTTCACTGGCTCCGAACCATTTACTGGTGCTTATGGGCAAGTGCAGGAGTGACTGTAGGTACGAGTATTGAGAATTAGTATATGTGGGACTATCAGGGATTTAGTCCTCCATTATCCCCACAGCACCAGAAAACCATTGAAGTTGCAATCCGAATGCAGCACATCATCTGCAATTCTCGAAAAACTGTGGTTTTAGGTCTTGAAGTACACCGAAGCAAGGCCTTTGTTGTTCCAGCTGCCTTGGTTCAACCCCATTATTCTAGTGGCACTTGCCATGTGCAGGTCACCTAGGTCCGCCTTAGTATGGTTGTAGTGAGAAGAGACTCTAACTACATGAGATTATAACTGCAAGTTTACTTGCCTTAAACTTTCCGGGGGCTTCCAAATAATTAGACCTGAATGAACTTATATCCCTAAACCTTGGACCTTAAACCCTTGAACCTATAGTCCCCCTTAAGTAGATAGAATATGGGGTATATGGGGATCCTATCATAATATGCCCAAAGCCGTATTCTATCTACTTAAGGGGGATTATAACCAGGCCCCTACTCTACATCCTAAGCCTTGACTTCTCCACCAAGCCCCGGGCCGGATGCTCGCCAGCAATCTTTGCCGCCGATGCACTGCGAGGGCGCTGAAAGGAAGGCTTCTTATTGGGATTGTAGAAGCCTGTCCTGGCAGGCCCCTGTGGGTGTGATTGGGTCTTGGGGATTGGTGATTGTAACTGAAGAATGATACAAGGAATCATGGAAAGAAGAAGTAATATACTCTCTGTGCAAAGTAATGGGAGGACTCAAAGAAAGAAGCCAGTGAATCAGATGGAGGATTTTAGGAGGACAGAGCTTTTGAAGTTATGTGAGGTTCTGCAAGTAACACAAGAGCTGCTACCCCCGCCTTTGGTATGGTGAGGGCCGGGGTTTGGGGGAGGTTTCAATAGGGAAGGGGGTAAACACGGACTGGCGATGAATATGCAGGACAATAGGATGGCAGAAAGCAGCACTGAACGGGCCTCCATCCACCCCTTACCACAAGATCCTGCGTGAACGCGGAGCGCTGAACTATCCGTTGCGCTGCTCGCAGGTGACTCAGGAACCCATGTAGCAAATCTAGCACCACCTTGTATACTCTGTGCCATGAGCCGAAATTGCAAAGCAAGTTTTGGGGTGAGGTCATCATTGCGAGATTGACATGAAACATGAAGCGACATGTTTGACAGGATCTTAGCATAGCAAACGAGTGTTCCCACGTCACGCCCCAGCTAAAGAAGGGAATAAGGAAAATCAATATATAGTGTTTATATAGGGAGTATCCTAAACCCTAAACCCTAAACCTCAAGACCAGTAAGAGAACCCAATAAAAATCGTCCAAAAGTAGTTTGTATTCGGCCTCGGATGCTGGGTTGCGAAGGCTCTTAGATGGAGACCTTGCTCGTGTTCATTTGCGGGCGTTAGGGTTTAGGGTTTCGGCTTAGGGTTTAGAGTTTAGCCATGAACGACCCCCCCAACATACACCTCGAAACTTGGAATGTTCCCCAAAAAAAGAGCCCTGATATTCACAATCTTCCATCCCTTCCCGATATTCCCAAATCTTGTCGTAGTCCTAAGTTTCGGAAAACCAGATTCCCATCAAAATCAGAACTGACTAGGGTGCTCCTGAAGTAATCCCTGTCATCGTGCTCATATCAGCCATAGTCTAAACTCCTCGTATCCCCCTTAATAACTCCTGAGTAGTCCCCTATATAATCCCCTATACAACCCTCTTTAAAGTAGTGTAGACGATAGCCGACATTCCGTCCCCTACTCCGAGCTAAGCCCCATTAAGAGCGTATGGACCTTGCCTCTGCTTTGGTGGAGGCTCACGAGACGCCCTTGCGATGAGGATGCTAGGCTTTTTAGGGTTTGGGGTACGGGGTCAGTTGAGTTTTAACCCTAAACCCTCAACCCCTAAACCCGAAACCCTGTTCTGTCTGCATGATCCAGAGCGCGTTCATTGGTGCGGAGGCAACTTTGAACCAAAAACTCTGCAAAGCTGAGGTCGGTTTCATTCACAATCCTTTAGGGTGGAGGGTTTACGGCTTGGGTTGTAGGATTTCAGGCTCAACATCTAGACCTCAACCCTGAGGGCCTTCATATACCCATGCTAAACTCTGCATCAAGGCCAGTAGAAACCACCTGAGGATCCAAACTCCCTGCGTATTCAAGGTTTAGGGCTGGGCGCCGCGCAGCGGGAACCTCTTCTAGTAGGGATTGGGGGGAGGTTATGGCTTAGATGCTGGAAATTGAGGGCTTAGGGTTTAGGGCTTAAGTTCTGGGCTTAATAGGGTTTGGGGTTTTAGGGTTTAGGGTTTAGGTTTCAGGGTTTAGGTTTTGTTTAAAGGTCAAGGGTTTCAGAGACTTGGGTTTGGAACTAGGCCAGCCAAGGCTGGCCTCACATACATCCTGTAATGGCTTTACTCCATATGCCCAGAAAATATGCCCAGAAACTATTTTTCCCCAATTGTTTGGTACTAACTTTATACTAGTTTGGGGTCTATATTGGGTTCAACAAGGGGAAACTACTACATGAGCTATAGTCTAAAACTCCTAGTATCCACCTTAATAACCCACAATAGTAGATTTCTTACATAACCCCCTTTGAGGAGTTTAGACTACAGCTCATATAGGAATTTCGGAAAGTCACGGCCACCGTTTGGGGTGGTGCCTATGCAGGATTTTGTCTTTATTGGGCCCCCACAGAAACCCTGAGCCAGAAGCTGAGAATTCTTACAAGCAGCACAGGCTTGATCACTGTCTTTAGGATGAGGCTCTGGGATGTGAGGCCTTTGCCAAGCGTGACTGATACATGATGAGGAGGCCACCCCATAGTCCGAGTAGACGCAACCTAAATCCTGAACCCCAAACCCTAAACCCCTAACCCTTAAAGAAAATCATCTAAGCTACATTCCTTTGTTGAGAAATACCAGTCCAGGTAGAATCCCCCAGACAAGTCTTTTGGACAACGCAGGCTTAAGGTCGTTCTCCAGCTTTTTGGGGGAATTAGATTGTCAAGTTGTCTTCTCGAAGCTTACTCTCATCCCTAAACTCTAACATACGCGCATGGAGCCCCTTTATAAAAAAAAACATGACAAGTGGGTAGCTTGTAGGTGGGTAGTTTCCATAGCACTCCCATAGGGACTCCCATCTAAACCCTAAACCCTAAACCCTAAACTGTACCTTGTAGGAGTGGTATAGAAAACCTATGGGGAACTACCCACCTGTATTACGCCTCTACTTTGCAACCTGCTTGCTGAACTTGCTGTCCCCCTTGCCCCTCCAAAAGAGCAAGTACCCAATAATTAGGTCCCCTTTAAAGGGGGATATATATAGGGTTTAGGGTTTAATTAGG
>CAJNIZ010045703.1:20566-35689 GCA_905231905.1 Symbiodinium pilosum | reverse complement strand
GCCCCACAGCCACCTCTTCTGTATCTACAGACATGGAGCCCCTAAACTCTAAACCCTAAACCCTAAAACAATTTCTTGCACGGACAGGAGAAGCTCGCGGGCCATGTCCACGACCACGAGTACCGCCCTCAAAGAGGGCATAGCGAACCTGAACCATCTTCCGCTTTTTGGTTTTTATGGGGATAATGGAAAAGAATGTGGAAACTAGTCTAATGGGTTACCCTATATATGTAGTTCCCTTTGGGTTTTGTATGGCTTTTGCGTTAGGACTGCTATTAGGACTACCAAGAAGGTATTACATTGGAGGGTCTAGGTATAGCATTCAGGGATATTGTGTTTTGAATGTCAAGGTTGTGCAAAGCATGTCCTTCTTCGCTCTGGTAGAACCCTAAACCCTAGACTCTAAACCTGGGAGCTTAGAATTGCTCAGGCGGGGTGCAGGGCATGTTAAGATTTGAAGCAGCACGATTCCTCAACCCTTGCTGTATTGTAGGAGGAAATCCTGCACTAAACCCTAAACCCTAAACCCTAATCCCTATTTGCAGTTTAGGGTTTTGAGCTTTGGCGTTGCAACACCTGAACTCTCAACGCTCAACACCCTAAACCTACACCCGAATCTGGATCAATGTTAGGGATCCTTTATACTTTTTAGGGTATGGGATTCCTTATATTCATGTAAAAAGGATCCTTTTTTCTTCCTAGGGTAATGTGGGCTAAGTAATGTTCAACTAGCTGAAAGACCTTGGGTCGTGACGTCATCTTTGCGCTGGGGAAGTTTCGGATTCAGGGTAGGGTTTAGGGTGTGGGGCTTGGGGTCCATGGTGCCCGCTGGAATCGAGTTCACAGCACTGTTGAAGACTGGTACAGGCAACAAAACGGGTAGCAGTGTATAGGGCATGTGCGCAAAAGGAAAGCATTCTGGAAGAGCTTTGGGGCTATAGGGGTTTAGGGGTTTAGGCCTTTAGGGTTTTAGTGGTTAGGGTTCAGGGTTTTAGGGTTTAGGGGTTTTGGGGTTTTAGCCATCCATCCCATCAGTGGCTGATGTGCCTTTGTGCAGGCAGGTTTCTCAACTGCAACTTCCGAAGCAAGTGAGTATACCGCATTTCGAACTCCGCGAGGAAACTGCATCTTTCAGTCGTACCCCAACAAGGAATAAATTTGGGGATTGCGGTTTAGGTTTCATACTTTTGTGCAAGACACGCCCAAAGCCACAGTGTTTTGGCGGACGCGTCGTGTTGACGATGCCTACACTGGTGCCTAAAGGGTGGTGGGTGGTGTAAATATAGGTCATGCAGCGGAGACGGCGCCACGCAAAACACTAGGACGGGCACGCTGGGCGCCCTTGTGGACGGCATCCTGTCTCCATTCGGGCAGAACCCGCGTGAGCGCAAGGTGCATGCCTTGATTCTGCTGACTCTAAGACGGCTCTGGAAATATCGGAGACGGACCGTGGCGCTCGTGCATACCTGGGAGCTATAGTCTAAACTCCCACTATCCTCCTTGATAAGCCCTATACTACTCCCCTACATGATCCCCTATATAACCCCCTTGACGGGGTTTAGACCATAACTCACATAGGGACTGTCTACCAAGGGTTAGACAGATCCACTGCCTTTAATTTTACACCACAAAGCATAACCTTGTTAAGCAACGAGCAAATGCAGATTTACGGTTTAGGGTTTAGGGTTTGGGGGTTTAGGGTAGTCCTAATATAACCCCAATAGAACCCCAATATAACCTTAATGTATCCCCAATATAACCTTAATATAACCCCAGTACAATCCGAATATAACCCCAATACAACCCCTTTAACAACCCCTAGAATTGTCCCCTGTATAATCCCCGTCAAGGAGTTTAGACTCTAGCTCGTCTGATTATAATGGGGTCTCCTTCCTCATGCCAAGGTTAAGGGCCAGACCCATCACCCTTGAAGGTCTGGGTGCGTGATAAATTAAGGAGTCCTGTGCTACAGCCCCCCCCCTGTTACTAAGCATCAATTAACTCCAGTACAGAAATCGCTGTTTTCAGAGCTTCTAGAAGTCACCGGGAAATTCATCCCCAAACGGGAGGAACCTAGGGTGCTTCGAAACAATGACGTCTCTGTTAAAACCCGAGTATAACATGTATTCACAACCGGATTACAGGGGCTCCGAAAACGGCGATTTCTGTACTAGAGCTAATGGAAAACGGAACCATTTTCCGGCTTTCCTGGGGTTCCCCCCGTTTGAAGATGAATTTCTTGGTGATTTCTAGAAGCTCTGAAAGCCTAGTGACCCATAATAATGGGCTACTTCAGCCCAAAGTAGTAGGAAATTGGGGAAGGTAGACTATACCTAGCCTAATGATTATGGGTTGCCGGCGTTCTAGGTAGGGCTTTAGGGTTTAGGGCTTTGGGTTTAGGGACCGCTTTGCTCGGGCCTCCCTAAAGCCCTAAACATGTGTTTTTCTTAAGACCAGAAACATTTCCGAAACAGCCTGGCAAGCCTAAAGTAAATAGTTTGGTGCATATGGGAACCTTGGTATAATTTGGGGAGTTCCACATCCTATCTACTTCAGGGGGACTATAATACAGCTACGCGCCCCAAAAGATTTTTCATAAAAAAAGATATACCACACACCCTATACCACCCCAATTAACTCTATTTAGCTCCCCTAAACCCTCACCCCTAGACCCCAACCCCGAAACCCCAAACCCCTATAGACCCCAAACCCCTAATCCCCAAACCCCTAAGCCCCAAACCCCTAAGCCCCAAACCCCTAAGCCCCAAACCCCAAACCGCTAAAACCCAAACTCTAAACCCTACACCCCAAACCCCAAACCCTAAACCCTGAGCACTGTGTAGCCCCACGTGAAGCGGAGGTCTGTGACCTTGGCCTGCGAGGAGCGCAAGACTTCCGTGGCCTTGCGGCAATGCGTCTCAGGCCCTCGACTCAGGGGTTTTGGAGAATTCGCAAGTTTTGCACCCGGAACCCTAAACCTTAAACCCCCCTCTTTATGTGTCAGGTTTACTTCATTTTTTGTCAGGCGCTTCATGTTAGACGGTTGGAAGAACATACGGGAAGCTCTAGTGTATACACAGGGCTGTGTGAAAAGGTAGGGTTTGCGGTATGGCTCATGGTGACTCAAATTCCTGACTTGGGCATTGGGCTTAGGGTTTAGGGCTTAGGGTGTTGGGTTGGGGTTTAGGTTTGAGGGTTTCGGGGTCCGTTGCGGATCTTTCTGGGGGAGCCGTTAACGAAAAGTCTACCCGGTCTAGCCCATGTAGCATGTGTAGGTGAAGTCTCCAAGCGCATGTAGCACGTAAAGCAATTGCATTAGGGAAGCCTGACATGCTACGGGTGGAGATCTAGGTCTTTGTAATGCCCAAAGACTCCCTAAACCCTAAACCCCATAGTTACAAGCCCGAAACCCTGAAACTTACAGCGGGCATGGGCTCTCAAGATTTGACATGTGCTCGCGTCTCGGTTTGCACGAAGGCGAGGTTCTGTGGTTTAGGTCTTTGCGCCTTCATACCCTACAGGGTTTAGGGTTTGGGTTTAGGGTATAGGGTTTAGGGTTTGGGGTCGGGGGTTCCGGGTTGACCATGGCTAAGTAACATCAGCCTGTATATTCAAGTTTCCATGTCAGGTTCCAGTTGATCTATACACTAAACCCCTAGTATCCCCTTTCATAACCATAGCAGTTCCCCATATGAGCCTCTCTATAATCCCCTATTCAGGAGCTTAGATCCTAAACCCTGAATCCTATATAGCGCCCTATATACCCCCCCTTGTAGACTATAGTTCATTTGAGTTTCCATCTGATTCCCACTTCTGAGAGATGCCCTACGCCGCTAAGTCTCAGCCGCAGGGACCCAGCGACCAGCAGAATCACATACCTTCATCCCAGGGTTTAGGGTTTCGGGTTTATGGCTAAGGGTTTAGGGTTTTTTGGTTTATGGCTAAGGGTTTAGGGCTGAGGGCTTTGGGTTAAAAGCCTCTTACCAATCCAACAACTAACATCCATACCCGGTGTGCTTGGAGCTTTGCTCCCGGCTGGCAAAGTCCTAAATCCTCATAGTCGGCTGTGCCCCAGGTCTCGTGCAGGACGAGGAACTTCTAGTCTTTTGTCGGGAGTGCCTTGGCACGGGTCGTAGAGGTTGTAGAGTGCAGGGCGGAGGGCTTTGCGCTGCAAGTACATGGGCCGTTCTCAAGATTATGAGCCCCTTTTGATTGTATTTTTTTTTCGGCACCTAATTCTTTGGGGGTACCAAAATCTGACACTAATTTCGGGAACTACCCACAGTTGTTTGGTTGTGGACTTTTGTATTCAGAGCTCAGGGGTTCAGATTCAGCGAGCAGCGTTCATAGTTTGAGCCGTGGCAATGAGGTTTTGTGTTGACTCTTCCAGTGCCTTGTGGGACGACTGCATGAGGAGCGCCCGGAATCGTAAACCTTAAACCCAAACCCTAGACTACCCTGAACCCCAAACCCTAAACCCCACATCCTAAACCCTAAAACCCTAAACCCTCAACCCTAAACGCCACATCCCAAATCCTAAACCCTGAAACCCTATGTGGAACCGCAGGTTTCTGGCCCAGAAAGTGCACTTTGAAAAATCGTTCTGCGGATCACGCTGCCCGCTACGGTACAGTAAGGGAGGGAAGAACTTTCAAAGAGGTTCAACCGCCGCAGCATCCATGAAACCCTAGACCCCAGACAAGTTTAGCAACCACAGCAGCCAAGGTGCACCAAGAAGAACAAGGGAGAGTTCACTGAGCCGTAGCCTCATCTACGCAGAAATGCTGGCAGATTCGGCCGTAAACCTAAGCCCTAATGTCTAAGCCTGAATAATTGCCAATATCGTGGTTCTATTTTTCTTGGAAAAGACCTAAACATAACATTGGTAGTTACCTAGGCCCGAACATATACAGTGTCCCGAACGCGGGTTGCTTTGGATGCAGGGAGTAGGGTGCAGAGCAGCTGGCATCCGCTCAAAGCGAGCTGCAGCAAGTGCCAGGGGCTTTTGTAAAGCCAAGATCTGGGCTTCGGTTTAGTTAGGGTTTAGGGTTTCATTAGGGTACATTAGGGTTTAGGGCTTAGGTATTTTAATTAGGAGTTAAGGGCCAAGGGTGCTGGGTCTTGGCTAGGAGCTTTTCCTCCGAATTCATGGACTCCTGGTTTCCCCCTTGATAAGTTGCAATTCATCTTAATTTTCTATCAATAAATACCCCTTATTCAGGTAGGAACCCAGTATCTGTGCCTTGGGGTACAACATTTCATGTTTTATCTTCGGTCTAAGGGGACCCCTAAACCCTAGATCCTAAACCCTAAAAGGGATCCATAGTGGGGTAGAAGGGCCTTGCCTTGGAGATTTTTCCCTGTACGGATCCCTTTTAGGGTTATGGGGGGTCTCCATGATGATACAGATCTTGCTCATTTTGTTGTTCTCTTGTGGCAATAAGCAAGCTCCAATCAACAGAAGGGATGTGGGCTTTGTTCGGCTGAGTGCCCTAGACCCTAAACCCTAGGAGCGTCCACTTGAAGTCGTATGCCTCGAGCCGGTGAAGCATCTCAAGATCTTGACAATCATAAATCCAAAGCCCTAAACCCTAAGCCGTAGATCCCTAAACCCTGAACCCTAAGCCTTAGACCCTAAACCCTGTAAGTTTTTTCACCCTCAACCCTACGCCCTTCCATTCTTCCGTACCGGGCTTTCCAAAAAGAATCCAAGTTGAGATGCAGCGCAACTGGAAGGTTCATGAGATTCCCTAACTAATTGGGACTTAGCTTAGACCTATAGTATAGGGGTTATATGGGGTTATATAGGGATAATGGAAAACAAAAATGGAAACTACTACCTAGGGTTTAGGGTATATTCTCTCCTTGGGACTTAGCTTGGACCTTAGACCCTTAGCCCTTTGGGATTCCCTTATTATTCCTATTATAGGTAGTTAAGGGTTAACCCTTAGTAGGGGTCCTAAGTGCCACGTAGTTAAGTGACTTGGCACTACAGATCTCCTTTGCTTGAACTTATAGTCCTACCCTTAAGTAGATAGAATATGGCTTCGGGAAAAGGTATAATACGAGCCCCATATACCCCATATTCTAACTACTTAAGAGAAACTATATAGCTACCCATGATCCGAGAGGGGGAGGTTATCTGGCGGAGTGTCTTCGCTGTATATCATATACAGCGAAGACACGGAATACACCTTCTTGTAAACGATTCCAGAGATGGACCGGTGATTTTCGGATGTCCCCTTCCACCTTGCAATGTCCAGGAAGCTGTTCAGCATAGTCCCTGCGCAATTCTCTGGGCGGGGCTGCATAAACGGGTTTATAATAGGAGGATCATGGGGTGCACTCATTGGGGATTTTGTTCTGCGAAGAACCCATACTCTGCATCCCAATCACCTAGCCCTTAGAAACCCAGACCACCCCAAAGGGATCTAAAACTCGGATCCCTAGAGCCATATGGGAAATCTTATATAAGCATTATATAGGGGTTATTCGGGGTCTTTTTATGGGATCTATTTTTTAGATCTTCCCCGGGGTCTGGGTAGCCGCCCTGTCGTTTGCAAGGTCGCCACATGTGAAGTCACTTAACTTCTGGGCTCTGCCGCCCCTCTTGGCCGGGGCCTCACGGTAACAGAGAGCTAGCGGTTACAGGGCTCTGGGGCTTAGGGTGCTTGGGAGAATTTGGCCTTATGGGTTTGGTATATGGTTCCCTATAAAAGTGAGGATGTATGAAAAGGGAGCTTGTAAAGGGGTTAGTTATTTGGTTGTGATCCTCCTCCCTTAAAGGGGGGCTCTTGATTGGGACCCTTGTAGCTTATTGGGATGGGAATATGAGGGCCAACTAAGTATTTAGGGGGTACATAGGGAGTACATACAGCAATCTAATGGAGATCAGGGGTCCCTTCTAGGGGTCCTTCCACATGGGTGGTTGTCAAAATTATGGTCCCCTTTTCAGTCCCTATTATAATACGGCACCTAATCTTTAGGGTACCCAAAAAGGGACCATCATTTTGACAACCACCCACATGAGCCTTGAGTCAGGGTTGCGCAGGGATTTGTAGGGGCAGGTCATCAGGTTTGTACTCAAAGGAGGACTTGGGTAATACGAGCTATAGTCCGAACTCCTCGCTTGAAGGGGTTATAGAAGTTATATAGGTGATGATATAGGGGAGTTTTATAGGGGTTATGAAGGGGGATACTATGAGCCTAGACCTCGCTCATACAACTATCAGTCCTGGAGAAGTGGTCACCATAATCAAAGTAGCACTACATGCTGTAATGACGGCACGGGTGCCATCATAGTCCCCTTAAGTAGATAGAATATAGCTTTGAGTATGTTATAGTAAGATCCCCAACATACCACATATTCTATCTATTTAAGTGGGACTATATTCATTTCCAAGTGCGCCCCCCCCTATCTGACAAACCCCACGTCAGTCCACCTCGCTCCCTTACCGCACAGCCGCCAATGCTTAGAAGAAGATGGCCTTACTGAGGCTTAGTAAGGAAGAGGGGAAGATATGATAAAGGGATTATATTCCCTTATTCCCTACTATACCCCTAATATATACGCTATTATGACATAGTAGCTTACATATTCTTTTCCATTATCCCGCAATTGCCCTGCTATATTCCCCAAATTCCCACACCCTAAACCCTAAACCCTTTATTCCCTACTAAGACCCAGTAAGTAGCATGAAGGACGTGCTAGGTCCAGAAGTTCGATTTCCTTTCTCGAGTAAGAACGTAGGGTTTAGAGTTTGGGCTTTATTGACGAGAACACGGGAGTCTCTCTAAAAGCACTGTCGGACTTTGAATTTTGTCATGCCTAAAGCCCAAAACCCTTATAACCCTACTTCCTTACCTATACCCTTAAATTGGTCCCTAAATGACCCTACACCCTGAACCCTAAACTATGAGCCTACTTTCTTTGGGGTGGAGGGCATCAGGCATCCGTAGGGTTTAAGGTTTGGGTTTAGGGATGTTTAGGGTCTAGGGCTTACCTAATTGGAGTACTACACTTTAATACTTGTTTGGTTCCTGGGTTCCCTTTACAACAACTTATACCGTACCTAAAAAGTCTACATTTTTTCTGGGGTGTACTCCGCACCAGGGTTTAGGCCCTTTTCATCAGCTGTTGAAAGGTGCTTCAGCTGAAGCGCTTTCACACCAGTGGTGGCGTGTTCTACAAGCTCTTTAATGAGGCGAGGTGTAGGGTTTTGGGTGTTGGGTTTTTGGTTTAGGCTTTAGGCTTTATGGTTAAGGGTTGGAGCTTACGGAAACCTTTTCCCTAGACAACACGTATCCATAGACTTTGCGCCAGCATTCAGGATCTGAAGAAGAAGGGTCCCAAGGTACCCTTGTTGTTGAACAAGGGTTGCGTTTTCAAGTAGCTGCACTGCTTGGATCCAAAGGCTCCTAAGTATCTAGGTGGTACTAGGTAGGGCTTCTATAGTATGAGTTAGGAGTGGGGTTTGGGTGACTATGCCCTATATAGGTATGTAGGATCCTTTCCAGGATAAGTTTGTTGATTGACGGGCAGTTCGCAGGCGTTCATAAGGAGATGGCAGCATGTCATTGTGCAATGCAACTTACAGGTGCTGGTGCTCGAAGAGTAGAGGAACACACTTGAGTAACAGCCCCAGCATAGAGGAAATTCCGCGCATGTATGGATGCTAAAGCTCTCCTAGCCATCCCCAGATGCCACCCTGAATCCTGAACTATTGGGGTCCGAGGGCTCTTCCTGCTTTGGAGAACCTCTATGCCCCAGACCCTAAATCCCAGCACCTTGTACTCTTTTGAGCTTAGGGCTTCGGGTTATCTTGGATCAATTCAAGCATGACATGTCAGCAGCTGACCTTGTTTTAATGAAAGGGTTCTGGTAGCCCCAGCGAGCTAGCGGCAATGGCCATTCCGGATCATTGCCACTGAGATTCATAATGGATCTGCAAGGTCGACTTACAAGGCCCCAAGAGGAACGCGTCGCGAGGTCGAGGCGAAAAGGCGCCGGGTTGAGGAACCAACAAAGGCTGTTGATACAGCAGAAATCATCAAGTGACGCCAGAGGGCAGTGCCGTACCTCCTTTGAGCACTTTGAGCAGACCTGAAACGGCAACTGCAACTTCTGCACCCTCAGCTCAGTCGGCAGATGAGCCACAGCATGATGTCTGGTCTCGCCAACAGCGTTGGTGAAGAATGCTGGCTTTCGCCAAGCATAGTTGAGACAACACGCGTGCCATACGCTCACAGGTGGCAAGGGGCCGCCCTAAACCCGCCAACCCTAAACTGGATCAATGTTAGGGATCCTTTATACTTTTTGGGGTATGGGATTCCATGTATTTATGTAAAAAGGATCTTTTTTTCTTCCTAGGGTAATGTTGGCTAAGTAAACCCCTGAACCCTAACCCCTGACACTGGGCAAAGCCACTGGACCCTGCACCCTTCACAGGTGGTGGCATGCCCACTGCCCCCCCTTCAAAGGGGCAGGCCAATCTACTATTTTGTGGCCCTATTTAGGGGTTTTGGGTTCAGGGTATAAGAGATGCCCCTCACAGGGTTTTTATGTTGGGGTTGGGATAACCAATATCCCTTAGGTGGACCCCCCACCCAGTAATTGTGAATATAGGGGATAATAGGGATTATATTAGGGTCCTCTTATATTCCTACTATACCACTATTACAGGGTGGGGAGTCCTCCTAAAACATCCCCTTCCTTTTATGTTTGGATGTACCAGGCTCTGAGCAGGAGAGTCCATAGATGATTTTTTTTGAAAACGTGGGCTCTTTTCCCCGGATGTCCGCAAAGCACTTCACTGTTTTGGGAAGCGAGTTGCACTTGATATATATATATACATATATATATATATGTAGGGTTTAGGGTTTAGGGTAAAAATACATAAGTTCATGACAGGGCGAGTTAGATCATGGGTCCGGACCCCTCCTCGCCACCGCCATCACAGATCCCAAAACGTGTCCACTTCCTCAGGATTATTTTCGGATAAGCAATTGAATGGGGAACCTTTGGGGTGTCAGTATGGGCAGGGGGGTAGGGGGACACATGAGCTATAGTAGTCTAAACTCGCAGTATTCCCCCGTTAAAATATTCCTTTTTTGTCCCCTATATAGTCCTCCTAAAGCCCCCGTCAAGGAATTTAGACCCCAAAACATTAAACCTATGTAATCCCCTACATAACCCCCCTTGAAGGAGCTTAGGCTACAGCTCATACCCCCTATACTCCCTAAACCCCAAAACCTAAAACCCTAAAAACCTTGAAGCCCTAAACCCTAAAACCCTAAGCCCTAAAACCCTAAAGCCCGAAATCTGAAACCCTAAGCCCTAAACCCTAAAACCCTAAGCCCTAAACCCTAACATGACAAGGCTCCATTAGGCTGAACGACTTAAAACCACCACGTCCAAGGTGACCTTTGAGCCAAGCTTGGATTTGAAAGGATTCCTCTGCCAGGGATCAAAGGACCTTCAGGATTTAGGGTTTAGGGTTCATAAGATTTAGGGTTTAGGGTTTGGGGCTTGGGGCTTAGGGATCTTTAATGACATGTAGCGTTCAACCTTTCCTAAACCCTAAGCCCTAAACCCTAAACCGCGTCTTAAATGATCTATGGGGGTTCATGCCTACAAGGGCTGCAACTGTAGGGATGATTTGTGTTCCGGGGCTTGTAGCCTTGGGTTTAGTGGCCTGGGGTTGGGGCGGGGGGACTCTGTAGGGTTTAGGGTTTCCCGTAAAAAAATTGGGGGACATGTAAGATCGACGTTGAGCCTTGAGGCAACAGTAATCGGTTTTTTAGCCTTGTGAAAGTCATGCAGTAGCTTCACCCTCCCGCGTCAGCATCAGAGTTGTTGTAGTCCGTCACATTTGGCAGTACTTTACCCAGAGAGCTTCTGAAAATGCACGACCCCATCTCTGCCTGCCCAATACCCCTACATTAATGGCTTGTAAGCTGGAAAAACTATGAGTCGCTTCATGCTGCTCTATTTTCCAGCGGGTTTCCTAAGGGGGTATTGGGTTTTCTGAGGGCTTGTTCGGGGTCTCCATGGGTTGCTGACGGGGCTCCAAGGCTTCTTAAGATCTTTCACCAACAGCGAAGTGATGTTTCTTCAGGTGTTGGGGTTCTGGGGTCAGTTCCGGAGTGGGTTCCAGAACAGTTTCTGGAGCAGGTTCCAGAGCCGTTGTTTGGAAGTTGTTCGTTCCCTCCTCTTCCAGAAAGCATTCTAAGGAGAGAAACTCTCGAGGTACCTTCATAACCTGTCTCCCCATCTGCTAGTGTGGCCGGCTTCCACAAGGTGCGCGCAGGCACGGATCTCATGAGAAGTGCATCAGCAGATGGTACCCACTTACTTACCAAAGTGCTAGCGACATCTCCCGTCCTTTACCACGCTTAAGATCTCGGACTCTTCTTGTATGGACAGCGAAGAATTTGGTGTTTGCCATCCACGTTTGCCCCTTAAAAAAACTCTCTCAACCTTTGCCCTGCTCGTTTCCACCTGCCCGGACCCTGTGGTAGCTGAGGGGATTTCTGGAGCAGATTCAGTTTCAGAGTTGGTTCCAAAATTTCGGATTGGGGCTTATTAAGGGGAATGCTGGGAGTTTATGTTTAGGCTAAAGCTCACATGAGTCTTCAAGTAACCCGCAAAACCTGTTTCATCCTGTTTCAGCCTATTAAGCCCTAGGCCCTAAATTTAGCCTGACAATAAACATCCTTCCCCCCGAGCTTGTTTCGCGTTTTTGGTGCACGGAGAGGCCAAGTCGTAATAATAAGGGGGTTGGGGTAGGATTAGCTAGTGCAGCTCGCAGTACTAGTAGCACAAGTAGAAGGACATCTATCTATCGTTCCGAACATGTTGGAAAGCAAATCTAGTCTTCCGGGATTTCTCTGACCTCGCAAGAATATGTTATTGTCACCCCTTTATTTTGTAATGATGGGCTAACACAAACAGATGCGAGTCCGACTTTCTTGTTTGGAGGACTGCCACAAGACGCGCGCCTTTGTAGGCTGGAGCAGTCAGAATGTATCGATTAGGGTCTAAGCCCTAAACCGTGGGGTGTTCGGGGTTTAGGGCTAAGACTGGGTGTTTACGCGATGGTTTTAAGTTTCCCATTGCTGCTTCAAAGGGAGACCACTTCAAGCAGCTTAGAGCAAGCTACGCCTTCAATAAGTAAGGGTAGGGATACCAAACTACTGTGTAGAATGATTTGTTGTGGTTACACTGGTTGCACTAGGTAGGGTTCGAAAATTAACCAAATATCAGGGAGCGCAAACTTCAGAATTAAAGAACATCGTAGTAGGGGTCCTAGCATGATTGGGGGGTCTTTGCCTCCCTGATTTTTTCTCTCTGGGAATTTCCCTAAACCTAAACCCTAAACCGTGTTGACGTGGTCACCTTCGGGATATGGGGGATGTCCCAAAGTATGGTCTCGATTGGAGTTCCCTGTAGCATAGACCCTTTTTATACTGGCTACCCACACGTTTGACAATCTTCCATATGGTAAGCCGGTACACCCTAAACGTTCGTAAGCCCTAGACCCGAAATATGGTGCCCAACATATGAGCTATAGTCGAAATTCCTTCAAGGGGAGTTATATAGGGGACTATACAGGGGAGTATTATAGGGGCGTTTAAGGGGCATACTAGGAGCTATCGCTCATATCATTATCAAAAAAGGTCGGGCGCCAGAGCTTGAAACCTGAACTAGATCCTCCAAGTAACGCAGGAGCCAAAATTAGGTGTACCATCCTGGGGGTCTACATAATAAGGAAGATAATATAGTGGGGTTTATATCGGGGTCCCACATTACCTTGTGTTGTCCTACATTCCTCTCATATTTATGGTATGCAGTACGTGAAACGTACTTCAAAATCATATTGCCAATTATGTATGCCCCAATTATGTATGCCCCAGAACGTTTGAGATATGACAATGGCACTCAGAGGTTGTCCTTTTTGAACATGACGTTGCCTCACCTCTCAAGGGAATCTAAATGGCATCCCTTCTGAAAGCCTTAGACCCTTATCCCTGACCCCTGTAAAAGGACGCTAAAAAGCATTTTTGTTGTAAGCTCTAATCCCGTCTAATCCCTCAACCCTCACGCCTAAACCCTAAACCCCTAAACCCGCAAATATCGAGGCCCGAAAGCCGAACCCCCTAAATTCAAACAGTTTTTGCCCTACCCGGACCCCAGCAGTATGTACTATTATTATGGGTTTAGGGCTATTTTTATTTTTTACATACTTTTGGTGTTTAGGTAAACCCTAAACTACTCCTTCACTCCCCTTCCTTCCCCTGCAGACTGGCATCGTCCACTGCGGGAACGGAGTTGGTCTGACGAACTTCGATCCTGGGCGTGGGGCTTACTCAGAGGGTGAGGGATTAGGGTTTAGGGATTCGGGTTTCGGATTTGGGGTGTAGGTGTAGTTTTAAGCCCTAAACTTTGGAGAGTGCCTGAATCCCAGCGGTATATAGAATACTGGCCTTTCGGCGGTCTATCTTGAAGTTTAAGGGTTTTTTTAGGCTAGTATTTTACGTACTTTTAGGGGTCCAGGGTGAGGCTCTAAGAACTCACATGTTGAGGCCTATGATCCCTAAGGCCATAATAGAAAAGGGTTTAGGGTTTAGGCTGTTGGGTTATTTTGAGCCGTAGAGAAGGGCACCTGCGTGGTGCTTTTACAGGGGACTTTTTGTCAGATGAGAATTTTCTACAACTCGTTATAATGAGGGTACCTGTAGCGGGTCCCCACTAGAATACGGGTCCTTATATGGATTTCCCTCATTTGGGGAAGAGTAGTTGAGTTCAAGTCCCGTATAGGGGTTCTATAGATATATTATGGGGACTTCTGAATTCAAGCCCCAATCCCTACACCCTAAACCCCTATATACTGAAGCTGGCTTTGCTGAGACACCATTCCTGCATCCTGCAAAGGAAAAGGCAGAATATATATAATGTAGATACACCCACCCTTTGGACTGATAGATGAAGGTTTTACGTCCTGATAGGTCAAGGTCTTTAGGATGGCGCTGCGCTTGCACACAACCTAAGCCGTCGGGTTTAGGGTTTAGGGTTATAGTCCCCCTAAAGTAGATAAAAGATGGGGTTTGTGGGGATCTTATTTTAATATACCCAAAGCCATGTTCTATCTACTTAAGGGGCACTATAGACGAGAGCGCCTCAAGCCATCCAAACTAGGTTAGCTTAGCTTTGGTTGATGGATAGAATCCTGTGTGACTCTGCATGACCCTAATTGTAACTAGGGTTCAGGGTTTAGGGTTTAGGGGTTTAGGGTTTAGGGCCACTATCCTTAGGTTTCAGGTAAAGGTGCATCCCATCAACACCCAACTCTTATGCTCGACCCATTGTCGCGAGATGGACACTTGGGACAAAAAAGCCTTCAGGGCTTGGGGCTTCAGATTTTGGGTTCACGTAAGACACGCACGAGGAAAATATCATGGCTTCCAAATGATTTACCTTTCCACGGGATGCTATAGTCCCACAAACTGGGGGTTTCCCACAATTAGGCGTACATTTTAGGCTCCCAATAAAAAGGATGACAGTGTATGTTGAGGGTCTACATTGAGGTTCCCTCTATGTCGGGAAACTACCAAATATACAGAACAAGATGATGTCTTCGTTACGGGCATGGTCTTTATCAGAAGAATATGACCTCACTTGAGCTATAGTCCATAAACTCCTTAAACAGGTTCGGGGATAATATAGGGGAGTACTATAGGGGTCGGCAAGGGGCATATACTCGGAGTTTAGACCTATAGCTCACTGGGCCGGCCAGCCCAAAAACCCGCAAGCGAACAGATTTCGCCCATTGAAGGATGACTATGTTTGGATTGAGGAGGGCCTTTATCGGTTTCAACGCGCAGCCGGGTAGTGCAGGAAGCTGGAACGATGATCTCTTGATAGTACTCAACATCTTGCAGCGCAATCTATCCCCAAAATGATAAGAAATCAGGTCCCATACCCTGAGCCCCAACCTCCAAAGCCCCCTCAAAAGCAAAAATCCAGCTCTTTGAGACCCTTCGCAGTATCGCTGGGCAAATGCAGCGACCTCACCCAGGTTGCGGTTCAAAACAAATTCTTTACTTCGAGCATCCCCACCCTAA
>CAJNIZ010045702.1:3612-43426 GCA_905231905.1 Symbiodinium pilosum | reverse complement strand
TACCACTACTGATACCACGAGTCCTGAACCCTAAACCCAAGCCCTGATCCCCAATTCTTGAGTACCTGAACCCTAAACCCTTAAACCTTAAACCCTAAACCCCTAAACCCTAAACCATAAACTCTAAACCTTAAACTTTCAACCCTAAATCCTAAAAGCTGAACTAGAAAAGCTCAGCCCTAAACCCTAAACTCTAACAGTATGACGACCAGACCCAACGTGCGGAGGCGGCTCGAGGATGAAGGAAAGGAGTGGCTTCGTCTGAGACAGCGGAGTTTGATCTTTGATTTTTTTTTGGTGAGGGGGAGGGGGGGGGGGGGGGGGATTACCGTGTGGTTTAGGGTTTGGGGTTTAGGGTCAGATTCAAACAGTTTGGGTTCAGGATTTGGGGTTTAAGGTTTAGGGTGTTTTCGGAGTTGTCACGACCTGGCTCATTGCGGTGCATGCAATGACAACTTATGGTTACGCAAATAGTGACCAGAATGGATGATGGTAATTGTTGGGCATACTGCATCCAGACTCCACTCGTGGGTTGGGGGATCAGCTCAGACACAGTAAGCCAAAAACATCAACAAGAACTGGCACAGAATGCTCAACCCGAACGCTCCAATGACCCATCGACTGCTTGGATGCTCATGGATGGCAATGGATGTGGGCAGAAGTCGTCCAGTTCAGGTTACAGGTATCCCAAGCCACATGCATTACTACCCGTGAACCTTCAAGTGTATACCGGCAGCTGCCACATACCACAGAAGTCCGTAAACTTTCAAAGCCAGCCATACCAATTCCTGCATGAGTCTTGCAGCAGAATTGAAAGCCGCCGCAGTCTGACTTCATTTCTTACCTTCCTGACGCGCTCAAGCACAAGTGGTAGTTGACCAACAATCCTCTTCCTGGAATGGCCTTATTTTGGAAACCCTAAACCTTAAACGCTAAACCTTGAACCCTAAATCCAAGACATTAAACCCCAAACCCTAAATCCTAAATCTTAAGCCGCAAGCCCTAAACCCTAAACCTCTTTTCGGGTCGACCAACAGGATCCTTGAGTACTTCCCCCAGAGAATGGTAGATCAATCCCCCAAAATCTTGAAGCCCTTTTGGGTTTTAGGGTTTTGGGCTTTAGGGGTTTAGGGCTTAGGGTTGTTTAGGGTTCAGGGTCTCGGTTTTTAGGCTGTAGGGTTGCAGCTCCTGACGAGCTCTATTCCCCCAAGATCGACTCTACACCGAATGCTTACTTTCGGCTTAAAGACATTCGATTATACCTATTTTGGGCTGCTTGGGACCCAGGAGGACAGGCCTGGCTGGGGAAATCAAGAGCTACTTTTCGAACACACCCCAGGAACCTAAACCCCCAACCCTCAGACCGAACCGTTTAGGATTCAGGGTTTCCCGGATTTCCTGAAAGCCCAAACGCCAGACTCAAAATCCTTTCCTAACCCCACTGCCTCAAGAAGAGTGAAAGGCCGCCAGAGAATGACTATATGGAAGAAGGGAGCACAACAGCACCTCGAACCAGAACAGGGCTTACAACTCATAGCATTTTTGACTCGATAGACTTTGCTGGCATGTAGGGTATGCAATAGGAGCACCCCCCCCACCCTGTAATAGTGGTATAGGAATGTAAGAGGATCTTCATATAATCCTTATTATCCCATATAGTCATTATTGCTGGGTGGGAGGTGCACCTAAGGTGTGCATTAGGTGAATTTGGTGTTTTCCAAGATACCGGGCCCCCACCCAAGAAGGATTAGTCGTCGCAGGGGCATAAGAAAAGCCTTCTCCCTTTTCATGTCAGAGGCTACGGCGTGCTGAGAAGCATCATCTGGGTTGCTGTTGAGGAACTTGAATGAAGTTACCATAATATGGGTATATGGTAACTAATTGGCTTCCTTATTCTTGTAACTTAATTGTGATCCATCAAAGCCATGCAGTTTGTTGAATATGGCCGGTGATTCAGAATACCTGGTTTAGGATTCATACTTGTGCCTTACAGCCTCAGTTCCAGACCAAACTCTAAGCCCTTCAGACCTGCAATTCAGAGATGCCTGATGGGTGTGATCCCTTGATGCATGGTGCCCCCTGCTGTGTACCTTTTAGTCCTTGTCGCGGGGCAACCCTACACGAGTTCAGGGTGTGTTTAGGGTCGAAGCTTCAAGGAGAGCGTTTGGTCTAGCGGCTTAGAAAGGGACCTCCAACATGGACCTTTGAATATGAGGATTATGTAGGAGCATGGGAGCTATATAAGGAATAGTTGGCAGTTTCCCAGAAACGAGAATTTTCAAAATGATCCCAGCAGACTGGTGGCACTTTGACACCCGAATGCCCAAAAGTGACGACAGTTACAGGGATTCAGGGTTTAGGGTTTAGGGCCCTTCGGGCCTCCAGACGGTCACGGCGGAATCCGACACTCGCGGACGCTTCGCGAACACAGAGCAACAATTGGTCACCTCCTGCCCCTTCTGTGGAGCTTCCGGGAAAACGGCCTGGCCTTTCATAGGCAAGGTTGAAAATTCAGGGGCCGAGTTTGTTTGATATTTGTAGGAGGCGATTACATGGTACATGTGCGTGGCCAAGGAAGCTTTTGTGTATTGAGCATGTAGAAGTATCTGTGCTGCACTGGGACCCTTTGGGTACATTCCACTAAGCTGAGACAGAACCCCAAAGAGTGCCTACAAAGCCTCTTGTCCTTGTCAGGAAGGGTCTATACTACATTAACGCCTAAACCCTGAACCCTACATTATGAACCCAAAACCCTAAGCTGCTAAGATCGGGGGCGGGAAGGCAACCAAAACAAGGGGCTGACCAGGCATCTGATGGCGTTGCCGCACAGACGACTACTACGCAGTCGTCCCAGCAGCAGGGCTTGGCATTAAGCGTAACCTGTACTTGGAGGGTCAGGGGAACTTGCTAAGTAGGTTGATAATGGGGATAACTGGGGTTAGTATATTGGTTATAGTGATTCACTAAGGGTCCAAGGACCCAAATAATAAGGCTTTAGGGACCAACTACTATAATATTAAAGGTATTTGTGTCTTTGGACCCTTAGGGATTAATAACCTACGGTACTGACTAAGACTCCTCTCACCTTCAAAGTAGGCCCAAGTACCTACACATTTATGGGTTGTACCCACTACTTCAGGGGTGATTACTGCTAAACGGTAGGTAATTGGGGCGAAAGGAAGGGCTTAGGATTAGGATTTCGTGTTTAGTGTAGGGGTTGAAGGTCAAGTGCCTGGAATGCAACAATGTCGTGTTGATTGTGTGTAGACCGCACATTGGGGGTTCCCAAAATTACCGGTACCATTGTGGGGGGTCCCTGTAAACCAGATTATAGCATTTTGGGGGCTATGTCCGGGTCCGCCTGTTTGGGAAAACTACTACAGAGCAGGGTAAGGGGTTGGGACTTGAGAATGTATGCTCCCTACACTCAGTTCTACGCAGGCCCGCAAACCCCTAAACCCATGCAGGTCTTTGTGAAACCAGCTATCAAATGATTCGATGTGGGTCCTAATTTGTGGGGATTGGGGTTACCAAAATGCTACAACCTATTGTCCCCATGGATCCCTCATATAATGACCTTTACAAAAAGGTCACTATAGAATCCTCTACCATCCTCTTTTGATCCCCTATAAACCTGCTGTGTACCTAGACCCTCCAAGGTAGTACCTTTTTGGTAGTTCTAATAAGAATCCTAACCAAAAATCCATACCAAACCCAAAAAGGAACTACATTGGAGGGTCTAGGTAAACCCTAAACCCTAAACCGCATGGCTGTATTCATGATTTCACGAAGGTATCAGGCGGAGTGGACCACAGACGAGGAGCTGGGGGAGACAAATCCCAAGTCCGAAGAGCCGCCAGGCTTTTGGGCTTAGAAAGTTTAGGGTTTATGGCTTAGGGCTCAGGGTTCATTAGGGTTTAGGGCTTAGGGCGGTGGGGTTTTTGGGCTAAGGGTCTAGGGATTGGGGTTTAAGGGGTTTAGGGATGCGGCGGCTTAAGGATTTGAGGGTTATGGAGAATGAAATGGAAAAAATTGGAAACTTAAACGACAACTGGGTCTACACCAGTCTATATATTGTGGTTATGTAATGCAAGGCTTGAAGAATTACATACGAGTCTATATTGTGGTTATGCAATGCAGGGCTTGAAGAATTACCACTCTGATGTCGAGGTTTCTTTGAGGTACCTGTGACCCCTGCCTCCAAACTATGAGAATCCGGTCTAGACCCTCATTAAGAGGACAGCAGTCTGCAAAGCACCAATGTGAGTTTGGGGGAAGGGCAGATTTTGCAATACCCTTGTATCCGAAACAAATACCGTATGACCCCAGTTTCCATGCCATTTTTCGTGTTTTCCGTTTGACTCTCCATTACTGGGTACTACCCCCAAACCTAAGCCCTAAACCCCAAATCCAAATCATGGGCAGATCTTAAAGTTGGCTGACCCTACTCTGAGCCATAGCTGAGATCCTTACGGCCAACGGCGCAAGCTACCCATGCGCCTCGAATAGCCCTGGGCCCTTAACCCTTTGCCCTAAACCGCGTGACAGTGCTGGGCGCAAGCATGCCCACTTGTTGGTTTAGGGTTTAAGGCTTACCTTAGACCCAAAAGACCTTCAGTTTTAGGACCCTATAGTATAATTCTTTATATAAAATCCTAAAACTGAAGGTCTTTGGGGTCTAAGGTAGGGTTTAAGTTCGTACCATCGATTTTACTCAACCAATGTAACGCCTTACATAATTACCCAGATTCAAGGGTTTCCGGGTTGCCACCCCAAAGGTCGTGCCCCTGAGAGGGTTTCCCAAATATACCCCTTATATGAAAGAATGTGGTCCCCTACTGGGAGGTCAGGGGACTTAGTCAGTAGCTTAGTAACCTATATAACCCATACAATAACCCTAGTTATCGCCATTATTCACCTACTTATTAAGTCTCCCTGACCCGCCAGGTAGGCTTCAGTAGAAGCATCTGGAAACCCAGGGGTACAACCCGGGGGGCACAAGTGCCGGACATGATGCAGAGGTTCTGGTCCTCCATATCTTATATCTTATCCCTCAATGCCAAGGCCTCAGGCCTAGATGATAGTTTCCATGAATAGGCAGACCCCAATAGAGACCCCAATATATGATGATCCTCATCATGGGGACCCCCAAAACGGAAACCTCATATTCGAAAACACCTAATCTCACCGTATGGCCCCAGCTTCCATTTCATGATCCATGCTGTTTTCCATGTTATTCTCCATGCTTTGGGTTCTATCTCCCCATATATCCCCGTATCCTAAACCCTACATATCCCTTTGTAGACCTAGATAACCCCTACATAGCCCTCATAACCCGTGGAAAGAGACCCGAAGCATCTTACACAGTTGCCCTCGATCCACGTGGCAGGCGAGTTGGCCGTGGCGGTTCTGGATGGGTGTGCCATGTTCCAAGGTAGGGAGGGGACTAGGGTTAGGGTTTGGGGTAACGGGTCTCCGTATTATGGTGTAGGGTATAGGGCTCATGCTTTAGAATGGCTAGTAGGGAACCGGGCATCTTTTGCGGAAACTGTTATTGGGGATGTTTCTGGGACTACTACAGGGATCCGTTTCAGCATTCCCCACTGAGCACGATTCTGGTTCGCTTGGAATTTGGAGTTGAGGGTATAATTAGGGCCGAGGAATCAGAATCTTATGGTATTTACTGCTTCGAGCCGAGGTTGTTAGGCTTTAGCAGCTGCATGGATTATAGGATTTAAGACTTAGGCCCTTACTGCCAACGGCCTCAGCTGTTAGGCTTTGTAGGTAGGGGACCCTGAACCCTAAACTTAAAGCCCTAACCCCTAAACCTTCAACCCCAAACAACCTTAAGCCATATAAACCCTGTAAACCCCCAAAAAATAAACACCCTGAAACCCTAAACTCTAAACAAACCCTAAAACCCTGAAACCCGAAGCCCGGCCGGTATGTAACCTGGAATCTGTCTTTAGGCTGCGCTGTGGCTAGCCTGGACTGTTGGCAGACAAGCCATCTCCCCCATTAATGACGCAACCCTCACACCCGTATGCAACAGCTAAATACTAAGCCTTATAAGCCCTAAGCCTCTATATGGGTAGACGTCAAAATACCGTGTATGCAAATCATGATGGAAGTGCGAAGTGAGGGTTCCGCCTCGGCGAATTAGTTTTCGCTACAAGGCGGCAACATGCGCATATGCAGGTTTCGTGCTCTCGCCCTTAATGCGCTAGGTATTCGTTTGATAGTAAGGCCTGTGGTATCTTTCTAAAGATGACATGATATGAGCTGAGGAATGTTGCGTGCGAAAAACTAGCCCTTCAGTTTTTGGTTTAAGGTGGCTGGCGTTGAGGGCATGACTTGGCGGAAAGAGGAAATTCGCACCTGTAGGACCGATCTCAAAATTTTCTAGCCCCAGAGAGTGACATGTCCAGATGCATTGCACTGTTTGCTCCAGATGCTTGTTGCTAGCGTGCCAAAACATCTAAATCATGAGGCGAAATATGCGCTAGGTTGGCGCTAGCATCACGCTAGCAAATATAAGGGAGAACCGCCTGCGGTGACCGCTTGGCCATCCAAGACATAAAGCAGCGCTAAGACATCTGATTCCAGACATGGCCAGCATGGAAGAGCTGGCGGGGGCAATCCTCAACGAGCCTTATAGGCCCTACATTCCCATCCGGCTCGCTGAGGCCGCCTCCATCCATTACGAGGGTGGTCAGACATTGAAGATACACTTCAGTCTACACACCGTTGGGCGGAACCGATGGAGAATGGACGAATGTAGTTCCTGGAGACGACGCATGAAGTCTAAGATGAAGGCATTAGTGTATTCTGCGAGGTTTTTGCGGAGGGTATAAGAGTCACTATCACTCTTCCCTAGATTTACCAAAGCCATATTCCAGACCTCCGTCTTCCCTTTCGTCATAAGGCGGCACCATGATTTTTGTAGCATTCGCCGTTCCTGGAAGAAGGAATATCGACAGCCACCCATATATATATATATATACATATATATACATGGGTACCTACACCTATGCTAGTAATATGGAGTGATCATATATCTTGAGCATGTTCATACTGTCGAGTGCTGGGAGGTTTCTATTCGCGCCTATATGTTTTCACCAGGTCAACACACTGAGGTTGCTGTATGTTTGAAAGTATCGATAGCGCCAGTGTTTTGGATATACCTACCTAGTCCTAAACAGTGAGCCCTGGCCTCTGTATGAAGAGCCAGAAGCAACTGGCAACCTTGATTACACTTCATGTTCCCCTAGAAGCCCAGATGCCCACATGTGGTGCGTGGCTGTCCTTCACACTATGTAGACTGGAACCTTAAGCTCTGAATCCCCTAGAACATAGCCCATGCTGCCTACAACCCAGGAATCAAGCATACAGGTCGCTGAACTTCCGTACTTGGAGGGACAGGGGGGCTTAGTAAGTAGGTTCAGAAACCCTATAACTCATATAGTAATATTAGTTATCCCCATTATTAACCTACTTATTAAGTCCACCCCAAACCCAAATCCTTCTGACTCTCCAAGTAGCCGCAGGTTTTTTGCAAGATGCGGCTATGCGAATATCCCGCATCTGCTGCTCCAACCAGGCTTCGAGGACTTCTGGAGAAATGAGCTGTAGTTTAAGTTCCTCAAAGGGGGGTTATAGGGTTTAAGGTTTATAGGGTTATGGTTTAGGGTTTTCAGTTTAGGGTCCAAACTCCTTAAAGGAGGTTATATAGGTGAGTACTATAAGGGTTATTGGGGGGGATATTCGGATTTTAGAGTATAGTTTTTATGGAAGTTTTTTCAATAGAAGCCCTTCACGCGGGTTTGCTTTAGATGTTGTAGCCCTTTTGCATATGCCCTTCCATTTGTATATGCATACATATATAGATACAGATGTATATATTCGCTTGGAGGGAGCCTTACAATCCCGACGTAACCTCTGGGGTCCCTAAAGGTATCAATGCGCGCGAATCACCCCAGGGGCCCTCTTGGCTCGTATTCATCCCGTTAGTTCCTGGCCTTTTCAAGGTTCAGGGTTTTGGCTGCCAGTGTGCGTACTTCTTGAACCAGTCCGCACGCAATCCCCGGAACTGAGCCGCCATGATCATGATCCCTTCGTCTTCCCCATGTAGCCCTGGCAAAGTCAGCAATCCTTGCTTTTTGACACACTAAACCCTAAATCCTGTCAGGGCCATCCAGTGGCTGGTTGCACAGTAGAGTTGCTGATAACAGACGCCCTTGAACGCCTCCATGTTGCGGGCTATGATAAGGTTGAAAGTCAACCGCCAGTGTGGTTCCCTTCCGAAAGGAGCTTTTACCATCACCATGTTGTTGCTACTGCCATTTGAACAGTTATTGCTTCTTGCAGCAGCAGCAGCACCACCACCACCACCACCAGCAACAACAACAACAGCAGCAGGGGTAGCAGGAGTAGAAGTAGCCTTTCACCTTGTTGATGCAGCACTAAGAAACCCTAAGCCCAGAGGAGGACATGCGCAACACTGGCCAGCCGCAGCGAACGAAGGGAGCGTGAGGACTTGTGGTTTAAGGTTAAGGATTTAGGGTTTCAGGGCCTCCATTTTGACAGGTAAGGTACTCATAACTATCTTGTGCACAAGCCTGCATAGCCATTGAAGGTTTGCCCTTGCTAGGGAGAATTGTCTGTTTTATTCTAGTGTTCAACATACGTTACCCAAACAAATTTTAATCATAGCAAAGATAGTAAGAATTGTAATAATAGCAATACAAATATAATATCGGTAATAATAGTAGCAATCACAGTAATACTACTAGAAATTGATCAGTTTGTTCTGGTCAGGCCCGTGGGGCTGGGCAGCCTTTGCACGACCAGTAAGCGGGCATTAAGATGAATGTTAGACCGTCACATGGTCTGTTACGGAAAAGAATTTAATAGAGCCCCTGTGCTTTATGTAAAGGTCTTTGAACATGACCCATGCGCCTGTATATACGTGTACGTGTATGCCCACATGAAACACGTGCCCAAATGCTTCTGATCTGCAACGGCTTTCGCATGACTATGTTCATGTGAAGTTTCTGGAGGAAGGGATGCTCCGAGATGGTAGAAATAGAATTTGCGGGCTGTAGAGGGAGCATGGGGGTGCCTTTGGGAGAATTTGTAGGGGTTGTTGTGAGAAGCTCCCAAGTATGTTAGGCGGACGCCCCGCCAGTAATAGAGACTGTAAGGGATAATGGTGAGTAGATCAGGGTCCTCTTATATTCTCATTATACCACCATTACAGGGTGGGGGTCCATTCAAGTGATATGCGCAGCCAGGTTCCTGCGCAGGTTGCAGTCCATCAGCCTCACATACGGTTGACGGTTTAGGGTGTACCGTATTTCCCACACCGCAGCAAACCTACTGTGTCGGTACGCACGTGCCGCCTTGCCGCCCTGGGACACTGTAGGGGCCCAAAAGCTCGAACCCCAGGATCCAAACCTCAAATCCTCAACCTGTAAACCCTAAACCCTGAACCCCAACATTACCTAGTAGTTTCCATGTTCTTTGCCATTATCAGTTTATAACGCCTACATTACCCACCCTAAACCCTAAAGCGAAGAGAGGAGAGCTCCTCGGAGAGTGGCTACGCTTCCGACTGTTCCGAGCAGAGCATTCTGAGCGTTGCCATTCTACCGGCTCTTCGGCAACAGGGTCAATTGGGCCATGGGGTTTTAAGTTTCAGGGCGTAGGGTTCTGCTTTCAAAGGGGCCAGGACCCGAGATATAGCGCATACTGTGATGCCGAAGTGACTAAGTTTAAACCCCCGTCATACCTGGACCCTTTGGTCCTTGGTCTTCATAAGCTGTATGAGTTTGGGTTTTTGGCTTTGAGCTTGTGGCGTGTCTTTGGGGGGGTGTTTTTGCTTTTGCTGTACAATCCCTTTGTCCGCGTAAACCTCCCGCGCAGGAGATAGAGCGCGAAAATCCTTGCCTGATTTTGGATTTCGATGTCTGAAAATCACCCTACAATGGAATGATCTGGGAGTCTACGGGTTTCTGTTTTCCTTTGTTATGATGCTCCTGAGTATGATGATTGCACCGGTTGTGGTCGCGATTGCAATGACTACAACATCTTCTTCCTACTGTCAAACATTTCGGGTGAGAAGCATAATATCCTGCGAGATATTCAAAAAAGCGTATGGTGCATAATATGTACTAGGGAAAAGGATGACTTGGGCCCATAAAGGGGCTGTGGCTTCTGGCAGGTAGCCTAAGCCTAAGCAGGGCTTTCAGCCGCAGATACAATTACATGTTAAGTCTCTGCAAGCCCTTAACCCTAGCACTTAAAGTGTCTTTACAGACAAACAGAGGCGTAGCTGTCGTGCCGTTGGTTGAATACATTTCAGCTATGTTTCGGCTGCCTGCAGGTTCAGGGGTAGCGACAGCCACCGGTGCTGTAACAATGACCATACCTGCTTCTTAGACAGCTTTACCCGTGTATTCCTGCCAGGGCTGTGCCGGGTTGCTGTTAAGGAACTCAAAATAAGCTACTGTTATAAGGAAACCTTACCATTTAACTATATACCCATATTCTGGTAACTTGGTTTAAGTTCCTGAACAGCAACCCACTTTAGCAGAATACATTTGAGCCGGAATGACTCAGAGAGAGGGAGCCCATTGTTTCAGGAATCAAGTTTCTGGGGCCTCTAGACGGGATCCGCAGCGTCCAGGTAAGCTTTAAACGAGAACCCTCATCATTGATGTCATCAAAGTTTCAGCTACAGACCCTAAGCCCCCAAATCTCAAAACCCTAAACCTTAATCCCTGAAACCAAAGCCCCCAATCCTAGATCCGAATGCTTTTTGTGGATGCTTTCTACCTAGACCCTCCTCCTACCCTCTTAGGGCCTAAGTACCCACTATTAGGGACCATATATCCCCAATTAAGGGTACAAGGAAGGTCCTGGTAGAAAGCTCCGATATGTGAGGCCATCGGCTCTGAGGCAAGGAATGCTGCCAAGCCCTCTTTCCTGCCGCTGGTCACAATTTCAGGTCCTAAGCCCTAAACCGCGTTGCTTAGTTTGAGGGATCTTTGAAAGTGCAGTGCTTTCCAGGGGTTTCATGGATTCCTGGGAATTCTGTAGAACATCTAGAGATCCAGAGCAGGGATTTGATCGAAAATGGTGTTAACAAACTCAGGTGAACTTGTACCCTGTACCTCTTCATTGATGAGTGGACTGTGGAAAACCCCACCTTCCAAAGTTAGTACCCTGGCATAATCATGTGATAGGTGTAGGGTCCTAGCTTTAGAGATATTGAGATTACCATTTTATCTTCCATTTTCCTTTGTTCGATGTGAGTCTCCATTTTGGGTGGGTTCTATTCCTCTTATGACACCCTAAACCCTAAACACTAAACCGCCGCAAATTGTACGGATAGGGTTAATCAGCATCCCTGGCCTCGGCGCAGGCCCATATCAAAGAAGGTGCAGTATCCCCTAAGCCATCAACACTCAACCATAGGGTTTAGGGTTTATAGGGTTTACATGCTTGCCAGGTGCTAAAAGTTATGGTTGGACTTCATGGATTTTCGCAAAGAGTCCAGCATTTCGGGATGTAAAGGTGTCTTGATGCCTGATCCCCTGTTGTGAACCCCCTATAATGTGTCTGCAATTCTTTTCTGGGTATCTATACTTGGGGCTCTCTAGGCCCGCTTTTCAGCACCAGCGTAGGACGTGAACATCCCTGCCATAAGAAGAAGAACGGCACATGCGTTTATGTGCTCGATCGGCCGGGAAACTTACCGATCGGCATAATCGAGTCATGGCTGGACGACAGGACTATTGATTGCGTGGCTCGCTGTGCCCAGTTGATGGCATCGGCTAGGCGGGAGAATCGGTAGAACGCCAGTGGGTTGCGAGCAAATCGTATCAAATGAGCAATGAGGACCGCGTGCAAATCGTATCAAAACAGCAATAAGGAACTCGCCCCCTACCTCTCTGGATTAAAGAGGAGTTGTTGAGTTTTGGGCAGGGTTGTTAATGCCCATGTGAGCTATCGTCTAAACTCCTTAAAGGGGGGCTTATAGGTGACTTTACGGGGGAGTCTTACAAGCGGGTTACTCAGGCTACTAAGGAGGACACTAGGAGTCTAGACAGTGGCTCATGTAATGTGTCGAGGCGATGCCCTCCAAACATGAGGGTTTTCACGACGGCCACTCCTCACAGGTGCAAGTCCCCTGAACGGACCCGCCAAGAGCCTGAGGAATGAGGACAGCTATGACCATTAGGTAATTTCGAGGCACTTGTAACCTTACATGCGATTATTACCTGAACCCTCAAGCAACCCAAAGCCCTCCCTAAACCGTAAACCTGTTAGTTCAACCACGGGATTAGCACAGGTAAGGGCATCAAACGCCCCACCCTTGCCACTCCCCAACTAATAGGGCCTGACAGGCCTTACATGGCAGCCCGCCCTTGTTTCATGATCTCTCAGGTGAGGGCACATGTTCTGGGAGAGGGGCCTAGTAGCCCCCTGAGCTTCTCAAAGGTACCCTGCAGCATACAGGAGCTACAAGAAGGCACACAGCTTTGGAACTATATACGCCTTGTTCTGAGACTCTGAAGTTCCAAGACGTCTCGCATATTTTGGTCAGAGAGAACCATACATACTCAAGAGTCCGTGCGCAGTTGTAAGTTATGAGCGGGCAGATGGGTAGGATAACAGGAGCTATGACCCATTTTGGCAGACGTTTACTTTCAAGTACTATAGCTAGCTACTGATTCCCCTCCAAGTAAATCAAACTCAATAGACCGTCGCTTTGGCATCGAGTTCGCCAGACCTAAACCCTAAAACAGTAGTGTCTCATGCGACGATCTAAATGATCAGGACAGGGATTGGGTCATATTATACTACCGCTAGTCTTAGTTTAATGATTATAAGGGTAGACTTTGGGCAACTAAGCAAGCTTGTACAATGGCAGTTTCCAAAAACACGGCGACCCCAATATTGAACCAACAATTTCAAATGTAATCCTTACTACCCAATATTGAACCAACAATTTTTAATTTAATCCTTACTACAGGGACGCCCCAAAATGTACCCCTAATCTTGGAAACTCACTCCCTGTAAACCCCTACAAAATCCCGTCTACTTTCATGTCCATGTGATTCTCCTTGATTGCGGTAATATCCCCTGTGCCTTAAAACCAAAACGATCCCGATGTTCTCTTTGGAAGAGCTGTAGCGAAACTATCTCACAGTTTTTGCGCACGCCATGGTACAATCCCTCTTGAATCAGCCGAGGTGATCCGCAGCGTACCCGCTTCTGGTCTACCCGGGCCAAATTCAGCTGTTAGTTCCTGGTAGTTTTCAACTCTTCAACTAGGTACGAGCTCAATGTACAATCGGCGTCAGGAATCGGATCGCATGCCAAGTCAGAAGCCCTAAGCCCGACTCCGAATCCTTAAGAGTCCTCCCCCCAACATCTAGAACTCTTTTCTATTTCAGTTAGAGCGGATGAGAAATCCTAGCCACCAGTGAATGGCTTGGTGCTCGACGGGCCTTTGTATTTGGTTTCTCGTTACAACACTGGCACATGCTTGAGTATATGGGAACATTGATGAATTTTGAGGGTACGATTCTGCCAGCAGAGGAAACTACGAGGCGCTGTCTCCCCAACACGCGGGCAGTTGTCAAGATGGGAGCTTCCCAAATTTTAGGGGTACTTTGGTGGTGGTCCCATAATATGGATTATAGTATGATGGGTCCATACTGCTAAACCCTAAACCCTACTTAAGGAAACTGCCAGATTGATACCAGAGAGCGGCTCTATCTCACTGCTCCAAGCAGCTACTTAGGTAGCAAGAAAGGCCCTAGGGTTTCGGGTTTAGGGTTTTAGTGTTTTAAGGATTAGTGTTTAGGGCTTTCAACAGTAAACGTTGAGTCTGTTGTAGGTACAACAGGAACTATGTAGGGGCTGACAGTAGTTTGCTACGCAGATAGCTGGCTTTCTGGGACGCTGCAAGTTCCAAGGAGATAGGTCTTAACCTCGTTGGTTTAGTAATTCTACCTCTTGCCCTGTTGCTCTTGGAAAGATAGGAGCGCACCAAGGCTCTCTATATGTTTAGCCCAAGATTGTTCTGGGTCCTTCCAGAAGGAAACACTCAACGCACAAAACCCTAGACCCCAATACAGTATACATGCCTACATTTGAACATCGCAGCAGTCTTCGCGATTGACATCTGCCTGACGTTTGCAGTAAGGCTGCTTGAGACCAAGGTCCCCCTTTTTTTTTAAGCATCAGACTTAGTGTAAGGCATGGGGCATCATATAGGGGGACATTCTCGGGCAATCTCTGGGATGCTGTTGTTGTAGGGTTTTTGTAATCGGGGGATATATAGAGGATATGGAAAAGAACATGAATCCTACTTTCTAGGGTTCAGGATTTTGTTTGTTTCAACAAACGCATTTACAGGGGAATCGCGCAGAAGATTCTCCTACAGCGACAAATTCCCCTGCTGGGTTAAAATAAGAGCCCATACAAATTGCTGTAGGTTGGGTACAGCCCCCAGTCTGTAACAGCTGGATAATATCTCGAATATTGTCATGTATATATATATATATGTATATGACCCTTAATGTGACCCCTAGACCCTAAACCCCTAAACCCTAAACCAGACTGTCATAGGGTGGGAGCAGTACCCATGCTGTAACTTTTGCTCGCTTGTTGCCCATGATCCCTAAACCCTACACCCTAAGCCCTAGACCCTAAACCCTTAGCCCAAAACCCTGAACCCTAAACCCCTAAGCCCTAAAGACCTAAACCCCTAAACCCTAAACCCTAAGCCCTAAACCCTCAAACCTAAACCCCTGAACCCTAAACCCTAAGCCCTAAGCCCTAAACCCTAAACCCTACACCCTAAAACCCTAAGCCCTCAACCCTAAACCCTAAACTGGAGCTAGAAGGTGAACGCATCGGCCGCGACTTATGAAAACTTACCCTAAGGGTCCATGTACCCAATAACAAGGTTCTTTAAATGGGATATATAGGGGTATCTAGGGTTTAGGTTTAGGATTTAGGATTTAGAGTTTAGGGTTGAGGGTCCATGTACCCAATAATCAGGTACTTGGGATTTGGGTAATAGTAGTTCTAGTACAGGTTTTTGGGTCAGTATATGATTATTGGGTACTTGGACCCTTAGGGTTACTGGTGCTTAAGGGAGAGTGGGGAAGTGGATCCTTACAACACGCCCTGTATATTCCAAATCGTAATATTAAGAGTAACAGTCATAATATGGCAAAGTGCGCATGGTAATAGGAATACGAAGAGTATCAAAGTAGCAATGCTAGCAACAGCAAGAGTGTGTTTGCACAGTAATGAGGTCTGAAATGTTTTTAGGGGGACCTTGCTTTGAGCCGACTTCGATGTAGAAACATGGCGCTGCTCCTTCTTTCTGAAAGGGCACAGACAGCGGCAGTCAAACCATCATTGCTGGTTAGATTCTAGGCCTCTTTGTACCCTTTTTGGATCCTAAGCCCAGAAGCCCCGCAACTGAGAGCATTTTGGTGTATCCCAGTCCTTTGAAACCCTTTTTTGTTGGAGTTCTAGGTTTGTGCTGTGCGGAAAGAGGTTTCAGGAATACAGCGTCGGAATTGGGGCAAGGGGGCCATGTGTACTTGAGTTTTCCTGATTGCAGAGAGAAGGTCTTCTTTTTCCGCTTGTGCCCACAAACGGACGTGAAACTCTGCATGTTGAGACTCGTCTATTGCATGCTGGCTCGTTATTTGGATACAGAGGCTCTTTTTCATTCCTCGACGGGCAACGTAGAGTATGTTGAAACCTGTAAACATGATTTCCGACAATGGCCCGGTACACAGGGTCGAGTAAACCTGGAAATGATTAGATCACACTCTCAATTGCAAGACTCCGCCTACTGAGTCCTGCAAGGATTGTGGGGAGTGCCACATTCTGAAAGGTCAGAGTACCGCCAGAAAAATCCTGAGGTTGGTTGTCAGTTGATTCCATGCGGGCCTCTAATTTCTGGAGGTAAGGGGCAGGAATATCCCACCCTCCACATGCACTTATTGATTTTTTATAAGCCATCTGCTTCAAGCACAGAGTTTTCCCTTGTGATTTCCCACCTCAGATAACGCAAATGTTGGCATTTGTCGCGGTAAAAGTATAGAATGAATAGTGTTCTGCAGGTGCTTTGACCACACTTGACTTCTCCAAGCCGAAGCTCCAACATGCAATGTTGAAGGAAGCGGGATTAGGTTGGCTATGGTCCCCACCCATTAACAGTCTGCAATAGGGCCATTATTGGGGGGTTAGTAGAACACTGTTTCAGAATCGGGGGTTTAGGGTTCTGGGAAAGAGGTTTGGGATGGAAGTACAGATTCTGCTTGAGGTACCGGCTAGGTTTTGCCCTACATAGCAACAACCCAGTAAAAAGCGAAAATGGAGCATGTTTGTGTTGGCAGGGTGGCTGATCCCGGGCTAGTGGTATCAGTGATCAGCAAATTAGAAAGACCTGCAAGTGGATGTGCTTACGAAGGCATTTGCCGATAGTGGGTATAGCAACGGTTCTACATGTAGGGGGTTGTCCAAAAATTCCGCATAGAAGTTTCAACGACCGCGGGCTGGCTTACACACCTTTTGGCAAAAATTCGCGATGGTGTGCGCGAGAGGATTTTTGGATTCAAGAAAGAAGTACTTCGGGTGGCTCTGAGGTCTTCTGAGACAAAAATGCCCTACGGTTTTGTAGTGATTCGATGACCGTCCCCAAACATGCTAAAAATTCAAATGTCAGCAAATTAGTTGCTATTTGATTTAAGGTTAAGGGTTTACAGTCTTGCATACAGGTACACATGTATATACATGAGAGAGAGAGGGAGGGAGGGGGAGAGAGAGAGTCTAGGCGGAAGCAGAGCAAGTCCAAACATTCCAATTACCCCGCAGTTGGGTATTGGGCATGTGAGCCAGAGACTAAACACCTGAAAGGGGCTTATATAGGGATCATATAGAGGACTATTATAGTGGTGATTAAGGGGGATACGAGGAGTTTAGACAATGGCTACTTTGACAGCGTCGTTGGAATGTAGGCAACTGTTGACTGGGTGCGGCTCGTAGCGTCTAGATTGCAACATTGTTTGAAGTAGTTTGTTTATTAAGTATGGCCTTTTCTGAGTGCAGATAGGGTTCCTTAGGAATATTGGTGGGTGTATATGTTTGGTCTGCAATTTGGGGGAGCTTAATTCAAAAAGATGGGCCGACAAAGTCGATTGTGTCCCGAAATCCTTCATATTGTGCTTTGGCTGCGCTATTCTTCTGATGCTGTCATTTGCTTGCGGTATCCTTTGAACTGAACTTCTTCGTGCTCGATACTGCGTATAGGAATGCCGGTGTACTTTCCATTTCTCTTGCTGGTAGCTCATCAAAATGCAACGTGGGCTTACTAAAGCCCACCAGTTGTATGACTCAAGCTTTTAACCAAGCAGGATGTCTGGCAGCAAAGGTGTGAGCCAAATATTGGAGAAGTCAAGATTTCAAGGAGTGGGCTTCCTAAAGTCATACTCGCTCTTGCCGTCTGCTAGGGGAAGGCCAGGAAAAGTTCCAGGTGGGTAGTTACCCGGTGGGCCCCTATATCAGGATCATAGAATGCTCGTGCTGGCGTTGGCATGAGAGGTGGTGTCGCCCTCCTAGATGTCTAGACGTTTGATCTGGACTGATCTCATAGCGCGATCCTCTCCACACTTGCTTCCCATCCCAGCTCGGCTAAAATAGGTTATCATGGGACCCACCTGATAACTATTCACGGGGAACTCTCCTTGAAGCCGACAGGGCACCACCAACTGGAATTTCAGGAGTGGTGTCCTCAGTTTTCCCGTAGATTTGCGGTCTGAATTGTGAGCCCTTTGGAAGAAGGTTGCGATTTCGCGGCCTTGGCATGAACGAGCTCGGAACAGGAAAGGGCCCACATGAAGGGCTACCGCCGTACCCTCGGAGTCAAAGTGCCTAAATGGGATGCAATTTGGGCCCAAAGCCCCCCAAAAAGATACAGTAGGCCCAAATTGCGAGCCATTTGGGTACTGGGACTCTTGCAGGGAAAGATCCTATATAGATTGCATGAATTGCTCTTGATAGCCACCAGCACCTAGACCAGCTAGATTTGTCCAGAGCCGCTTTGCACAGAACAAGCCCTAAGGGTCCAAGTACCTAATAGCCACATTTAGGGTTTCGGGTTACTATAATTACTATTACCCTAAACCCAAGTACCTAACTATTGGGTACATGGACCCTCTGGCAAAGGAAGAGGTGCTCCGAGCATTCGGCCCAGCCTGTGCTAGCAACTCAGCATAGCAAAGCATGGGCGAGTCTTAAAACTAGGGCTATACCTTTTTGAGGGTGGCTATGATCAGGTTATAGTTTTTTTGGGGGTTCTACACTAGGGTCCCCTTGTCGTGGGAAACTGCCACATAATGTGTGCATTGTAGGGGTTTCTTGCCCATAGATGGAGAATGAAGTGGAGAAGACAATGCAAAACGGAGGGAACTGGGATTATATTCGTGGTTTGTAGGGAAAGGCCCAAGTTATGACCACGTGATCTCTTGTACTCTTTCAGTTAGTATTTTGAACAAAACAAGTGTTGCGTGAGATACCCACCTAGCAACTCAGCAAAGTTGCATTGTACTACAAGCAGGAGACACTTAGTACCTCTGTCTGAGCAGTTTCTGAGTCTAGACAACGTGATCTTGTGGGAGCGTTTGTCTAGATAACACCTTCTTGGTAAACGCCTGGAAATCAGCACGCTGGATGTGCTTAAACACTTAAACACCTCACAGACGCAGGCCCATGTAGGCTGTGGCTTGTAATGAGCATTGAAAAAGAACGGTCCAAGCTTTCACTCTAGGCCTTCTTTAAAACTTTGCCAAAAGCAGACCAAAGTATGTAGTGTGTTCGCGGACCGAAGGCACGGAACACTCAAGTAGCTTCCGAAGGCCGCCGTCCAAGGAAAGAGGAGTTCAGCGTGTCCTGAAGGCACTTACAGCAGAAGCCTGAAGAACTACCAAGAAGGCTTCTTCAGCCACTGTATAATATACCCACGAAACAAATTCCAGCTTCAGCCCTAAACCCTAAACCTTAAACCCTAATCCCTAAACGGCAAAATCCCTCTTTTACTCGGGCTGGTAAGCGTAATACCAGGTGTTTGGGTCCAGGAAGTCTTTGGATGGATCTAGGGTTTGGGGTTGAGGGGTTTAGGGGTTTAGGGTTTAGGGGGTTTTGGTTACTATATACCCGCAGTCCTTTGGTAATCTGCATATGTCCTGTCACTCTGCGGCACTATATGCCGCTTTTCCATAGCTTATCTTATACAATGCAGGCTCAGGGAAGTAAAAAGTTACTTAGTGATTCTTAGCAGGGAATTAGGGAATATAATACGTATAAAACACCTATGTGACCTATTCCCTTATGCCTTACTAAGAACCAGTCAAAGACTTTAAGTTTGTACCCTTAATCTTTGTAACCCTGGGTTTGGGGTCCCAAATACCCTTATTAAGGACCATATTCCATGGTCTAGGGACCCAAACCCAAGGGTGCAAACCTTAAGGGTACAAAGACTCCCTGAACCCTAAACCCTAAACCCCTGAACCAGTACGGTAAGGGCTTAAGCAGAGCCAGGCCTGGCCTGCTCTCAACAAGTGGCTCATGTGTTCAGCAGTCCTTCGTTTGAGTAGGGTGTAGGGTTCAGGCGTTAGGGCTGAGGATGCGAGGGTTCAAGGTCAGGTTGCGGGCTTGGGGCTTAGGATCTACGATTTTGAAGTTGATCTTCGGGTTTCGGGGTGTGGAGTTACGGTTAAGTGCTTAGGATTGCCCCACTTAGGATCAGGATTTTGTTGCTTGCCTGGTTTAGGGTGTAGGGTTTGGGATCTTCTTTGCCTCAAGTTGGCATGAAACCCCTTATCGGCAGTAATTATCGGTTTAGGGTTGAGGGTTTAGTTTAGCCGCACCGTAGCTTAGACGGGGTCAGCTTGTAAGTGCTTTCTAGTCCCCTCCCCCCCAACAATACCCCACCCCGCCCCTCCAACCGCCCCTCTAATAAGATATTTTCCCCGTGGTACATGATGGTGCTGTACTGGGGGAGGTCGGGGAGGTTTATTACCCGGAGAGGGGATTAGATTGGGCAGAGAATTCCGTACACCTCTGCCTAAGCCCCCTCATTCCCGAAACTCTCAGCCCAAAACTCTAAGACACGAATCCTTACGCATCGTTACCTAGACTCCCCAAACTGTACTCCCTAAGTCATCACCCTATGCCGGGCCGCCAGAACTCATTGACCTGTGCCGATCACAGATTAGCATCCTCTGGTCTTGCCCCTCCGGTTTGGTTTACGGTTTGGTTTTCATTTTTTGGGGAAGTTCAGCCTTACAATATCCATGTATGTAATGTGGGACCCTCTTTCAAGAGTAGGCCCCCGCCCCCACACTAGGGCCCTCATACAAATTAGGGTTCCTCAACACGCCCCCCCCTGCGCTCCCACGGTTCTGAGCTCCCTGTGGATTGATTTAAAAGGGATTGTTGAGAATCCTTCCTATATTATTTAGGCTCCCAAAATCAAAATAGGGGACCCTCCAATCATTGTCCTGATCCTGAATAAGCCGGCCCCCAAATAGGGAACCCTTTCAATAAAGGAGGTGCAACATTACTACATAGAATCAAATAGAGGCCCTAAACCCTGTAAATCCCAATCAGCCGTACATCCCCCCCTGGTGGGGTTCGATGTTAGTTTGGCTGGTTGAAGCAGGGATCATGTGATACATTGGTGACGGGCTTGCTGATGAGGTTCAAAGATTTAGTTTCCAGCGCTGTTTGTTTTTTTGCTCTAATTGAGGGTTAATGTCGAACCCTGATTAATAAACCCCTTCTTTTTAAGGGCCTTACTATGAGGATCCCTATTATAATCCCTATCAAGGGGAGGGGGTGTATACATCATGGGTCGACATTAGCACTTTGGCAGGCCAAGAAGAAACATCACTGCAGGGGGGCGGGATGTCCAGAGAGGTCAAAGGTCTTTGTTCAGCAAAGTGAGACCAGTCATGGATGCACCGCCGTTGGCGCAGTCTAGTGCTTGGCAGGCAATGAGGGAACGGATCCACACGTTAAGTAGTCCCTTTCTAAAAAAACTCTATAATTGACCCGTTCCTTCATTCCCTACCAAGCACCACTTATAGGCAGTAGCTTTGATTCCGCTAGAACCTTGCGCAAATCTGCGCCGAATTCGGAGTCTCAAAGGCCCAGGAACCCGACCCTGCAGTGGTCGCAGCTGAGTAGATTTAGGGTTTAGGGCTTACGAAGTACTTGGAGGGTCACGGAGACTAAAGAAGATACTAGGGTCATTCTCTGGGCAATAATTGTACTCTTCCCAGAAACGTACACTGCAGCTCCTGTTACCAAAATCTCGGATGCCCAACTATTGGGTCCTGGGACTCTCTGGGACAGGCATCCAGAGCAGAACGAACATCTGTTTTCTTTGATGTGTGGAAATTTCTCACAGCCAACACTGCGCTGGGTTTCCCAATATGTTTTTTAAAAGAAAAATTCAGATGCCCTTCTCCGAAAAAGGGCCTAATTCTCTTCAGAGACCCCTCTTTCAGGGGCCGGCAGGAAAACTGTAAGTCGTTCTTCCAACGCAGCATCTTTCAGCAAAAGGTTCCTACTCCCTACCGAGAGCAGCTCTATACCCTTGGCGAAGGAAAGGATACCACATCCACTTTGGAGGTGCATAGGTTAGTCTAGGCAAACTCCATCTGGGCCATGGTTGAAGATGGCCTCGTCGTTTAAATCTATACCAAGCCCAAGAAGTTTGTGCAAATCCTATTTTTCAGATTATTATAGCAATGTGGAACCAGTTACACCGCGTGCGACCACCTGGGTTGCAACACTCCAGAGCTCGAACGGGTGAGCTCATAGCATCCTGCAGGCTTTCATGAGCACACAAAGATATGCGCATAGAGGTAGTTGGGTAAACTTTTCAGTAGGCGTTCTCGTTGTATGAGCTCCCTGAAACGGACCCCTCAATTTTTGCAAATCCTGCGCGCTACCAGGTGTAAAACACCATTGTGGCATTTGATGATGCTTGGACTTTTGGGATGCTGCCACATTCTGTAGATTATTGGGTTACATATACCCCAATAATGGAGAATCAAATGGAAAAGAAAATGGAAAATGAAATGGAAACCCTAGGTCCCCTTAAAGGGGTATATAGGGATATTACCCCAATAATGGAGAATCAAATGGAAAAGAAAATGGAAAATGAAATGGAAACTGGGATTCTACAGGGGATTATGGGGATTAGGGCTTCCCAAAATTAGGGATACCATTTTGGGTGTCCCCCACCATGATGATGAATACAATGAACATATTGGGGTCTATATTGAGGTCTGCCAACGTATGGAAACTAATGCTAGATAGGGTGCAAGCACTGCAGAAAGCCTAGGGAATAAGGTAATCTGAAAATGCATAGGGTTTACTGAATAAAGGAACATATTCCCGTCTTTGCAATCCTCAGCAACAAGAGGCCAGGAAGTGAATCGGCGCCCGCAAGTAATGGAGAGTGGTTTGGGAAGCTTCATTGCTCTCCATGCCTTCTCCATGGGGAAGGCATCCAAGTCACATCTGAAGGGTGCTAGAGCAGACCAGATTTTTTGAGGAGTCAGAACTACAGGGTTGATGGGGCCTACAGTTTCGGCTTTAGGGCTAAGGAGATGGCAAAGCTTAAGCCCCAAAATCCTAAACCCTAAACCGTGCAACAGTACTAGATTCTGGAGACTTGGAATTCACCAGAATGTGAAAGCCCAGTCCCTGTAGCCACATGTAATGTAGTCTAAACTCCTCAAAAAGGGTCAGGTAGGGGCTTATATAGGGGACTATGACAGGGATCACTAGGGGATACTAGGAATTTAGGCTACGGCCCACGTGACAATCACAATATCCGTGTTTTCTGGGCTGGGGGTGACCAACAGTATGAAGGTTGTGAAAACTTGTACCGCTTTGGGTCCCTCTTGCAATACAGCCCCGAGTATTTAGGATACCCAGAAAAGAGTCGAATTTCAACAACCTATGACATGCATTCGAAATTCGAATCCCTAGTAACCCTATATAGCTCTTATGGTATATAACTCTATGGAACTTCATACAACCCTCCAATTAGCCTTCGGCCACTCCCCCAAGGCACCGCGGGTAGCTGCATGTGGGGCTATCCGGGTTATATGAATTACGGTTCTGGTGATATATCCAAGAATGGGCACTCATATAGCAAAAAAACGGAGAATGAAAACGTCTTATAGGTATCAGGTGAAACATGATTTCTCTAACGGTGTTTGGGGGGGATATATATATATATAGATACAATAAAATTTCTTAGAATATTGAAGAGTGTTCCAATGGTATTGGGTGTTGAATATGGGGGGACCTGAAGCAAAAACCATGGGAGATATACTGTAATGGCGGGTATCACAATGTTAGCTAGACTTACTTATCCCTGATAGCCTTAATCAACCTTAATCAAGGGGGGAACTTAGGGTTAGTAGTACAGAGGGTGTAGTAGGGAACCCATGATATAAGGATCTATCGGGGAGCCCGTGAATCGATCATGCCTCAATGGCTTTATGGGTGGCATGAGTAAAAGGCTGTGCGGTCTCAAAGCTTGAGTGCACATGTTTTTGTAAAAGTGACTCTCCAAGCCCTAAACCCTAAACCCTAAACCGCGTTTAGCATGCATGGGGCACCAGCAGGGAAGGCGATTGTCTTTGAGGCTCCAGGAGAAGGGAAACTCTGCTTGGGCGATTGGACCCTTTCGGAGCCAATATGGAATTCTTGCACACACTCTCTGCGTGTAGGGAGCACTGGCGAGTTGCCCTAAATCCTAAACTTGTGCGTGCGGCAGCCCCAATTCCAAAGCCGTGGGTTCTGACAGATAGTAGGTTGGCTGCCTACACACAGCTTGTAGTTCCCCTGTTAAGAGGATACAATTTATTTAGATTGGGATGCTAGTGAATTGAACCCACTTTCGGTCAACAAGTGGGAAGCTTCTTCTGTTGAGCAGTAAACTACCCGACTCAAGAGATCTTCGGAACAACTTATGAGAGCACCATTCATATGAGCCATTGTCTACACTCCTAGTATCCCCCTTAATAACCCCTGTAGTAGTCCCCTATATAAGCACCATTTAGGGAGTTTAGACTACAGCTCATATAATGAGGTGTGTGTGTGTGTGTCGAATCATCATAACTTGGCAGGACCATTCTACAGCTCTAGGACTTTATCTATTTTGTACTTCTCGTTTTCACGTAGGGGGAGCTAGACACTCATATTTCAGTGGGGGGGGGGGCCAATGAGCAACCAACAAAAAGCTTTGATGTTTGGCAAACTGCCAACTTGTACGGGCTGGAGTGTAACCCCGTGTGAATACACCCTAAACCCTTTGAACCTTCACCTTCTCCTTCTGTTGTATACCTATACAACCCCACATCCCTGCCTGCATCCATAGCGTGGAAGCGCGTTACTGGCCGTTTTAGTAGGGAATCCCTAAGCCCTAAATCCGTAAACCCTAAACCCTAAACCCTAGACCCCAAACCCTGACTCCCTAAGCCCGTAAACCCTAGACCCTAGACCCTAAACCCTGAATCCCCAAACCCAAGCCCTGAACCCCTAAACCCCCAAACCCTTAATCCCTAAACCCCCACCTAAATCCCTAAATCCCTTAACCCTCAACCCCTAAACCCTAAATCCCCCAAATCCCTGAACCCAAAAACCCCAAGCCTTAAACCCTAAATCCCTAAGTCACTGAATGCCTAAACCCTAAACCCCTTAATTCCTAAATCCTTAAATCCATAAACTAAACCCTAAATCCCTAAGCCCCAAAACCCTAAATTGCTAAGCCCTAAACCCTAAAACCTTAAATCCCTGAACCTTGAAGCTGATACCCAAAATCCCTAAACCCCTAAATCCCTAGAGCCCCTAAATCCCTCAACCCCCTACATCCCTAAACCTGAAACCCTGAATCCCGAAATCCGCACAGGGCTTAGGGTTTCAGGGTTTAGGGTTTTTAGGGTTCAGGGTTTTAGGGTTTAGGGCTTCGGGTTCAGGATCATGGTTTTGCGACAAGCGAGCCGGACTGCAGGCGGGGGTCAGCTTTTTTCATCCATCTAGCTTTGCTCCCTGAACCCTAAACTCTGAACCCTAGGCCCTAAACCCCATATTTCATGAAGGTTAAACCCCCTTCCATCCTAGTAGTACGCTTTCTCCTACTGACCGCGCAGATGATTACATGGTTGAGGGTTTTCGCGTTCTACAACCGTACCGATCCTCCCCTTTTTCTTCTCCTGGTACCTAAAACTAGATGTACAAATTATTTTGATGTAGAAGGTCTACACCTGGCCGTCGATGCCCTAAACCCTAAACCCTAAACCTCAGGTGTCCGTATTTCAGCCTGAAAGGGGATACATAGGATATGGCTTGACTCCACCTAAGGGATGACATAGCATATGGGGGTTGCTCTAAAGGTCCTTATAAAGGTTTAGGGTTTAGGGTTTATTTGACCCTTGGGAATACACTTCCTTAAAAGGGGTGTGTAGCCAAACAGGGAACCTACCTGGGGCAATGTGAACAGCGACAAACCTCTTAGGCATATCCACAGGGATGCACGGGATACGGCTTGGGCACAGGCAAGCCTACTGGTCCACACACTTCACTTCACTCAAACCTACGCCATCGTCTTCGTTACCCATGTCCTAAGCGCCTGCAGTAGTTATCAGGTACTTGGACCCTCTTGGTAAGTAAAGCCTGGGCATTTTGCGCTCGGCGGTGCCTTCCTACAGGCGTTCGGCAAATTTGTCCATCCGAGCTCCCCTATCGGCTGCAAAGCATTCTCGATTTGAAGCATGCTAGGTAAGACAACACAGCAGCTATTATAGTAATTATAGGTTCCCCAGGTGTTTTCGACCGGCCTAGTGAACAAGAGGTTGAGCCCTGAACCCTAAACCCCTAAACCCTTAAACTCTGCCTAAACAGTATCCTCACCGATTGCCAGAGGTTCGAGTACAATCAGGAGGGACCCCTAGAAGGGACGCCTGATCCCACTACCTCATATAACACTTATGTAGGCCCTGTATACCCCGTGTATAGCCAGGTAGTACCCATATTATCCCCAATAAGCTACAAGAGCCCCCATTAATGAGGGACCCTAAAGCCCCTAGCCTAAAGCTCCTAGAAAGCTTATCTTTGGATACCCTAAACCCTAAACCCTTCATCTTCAGCCCTCAGGAGGGTTCTGAGATGCCGGAGCCTTTCCGCTAGCGAAGCATCCCGCTTCTTAAGGTGATTTGAGAAGCCAAACAAGGAACATGAAGAACAGTGGAGTTTAGGGTTTGGGTTTAGGGTTTAGGGGTGTAGGGGTTTAGGGTTTAGGGTGGAGTTTAGGGCTCAGGGTCTAGCAAAGAGGTATGAGGTATGAGTGCTAGGCTCATGTTATCTCCACTTTTTTACCTCCTGCGTGTTTTAAGCCCAAAGGCCTTCATGAAACCTCAAAGCCTAGACCTTAGGTGGACCCCCCACCCAGCAACAGTCACTATAAGGGATAATAAGGCTGGTATTTACCACTAGTACAGGGTGGGGGGGGGTCCTCCTAACCTGTACCAGAACCCTGACATTTCTTGGTTTGGTTTCCCACCGGATCCCATTTGTTTTCTATGCCGTTAAGGCGACCCGGAACCGGAACTAGGCTTCCCGGTGAAGGTTGTGCATGTGCGGGGTCCGTGTGGTTTCATGTAGCAGCCGAAAACAATAGCAACAAGATTGCCAAGCCGTAAACCCTAAACCCTAAGCCCGTATGGTCCTCGTAGAACTGCAGTATGGTATGCCCTCAAAAATCCCAATGCATTGAAAAACATTCCAGGCATAGGTTTGACCATCTTCCTTAGAAATCTTATTACGCTTTATCCCTACAAGTTGAAGCCATACAGATTTAGAATCCTTTTTCTATTCTTATTACGCTATATCCTACAAGTTGACAAAGCCATACGGATTTAGAATCTTGTTCTAGAAATCTTCCTGAAACATTATTACGCTTTATCCCTACAAGTTGAAGCCATACGGATTTAGAATCTTTTTTCTAGAAGTGCTAAGTGCTATTGCCCTTTATCCCTCCAAGCGGACAAAGCAACCAAGGATTTAGACGTTCTAGGGCCCCTCAACCTACCCTACAACAAGGTTTTGGGTATGTCTACACCCTAATTAAATCCTAAACCCTAAACCCTGAACCAAACCCAAGCTTTGCCTTTTGGAGGTTTAAGAATGGGTCCTTATTTGGCTTTGTAGAGGGTGTTAGGGTAGATAGTGCGTATCTAAGGACCCTAGGATTAAGGGCCCATACGAGGGGCACGTAGTTCCGAACTTAAATTTTGGGTTTTGATGTTTGCTTGAAGTATTGCAGGCATCAAGGTTTCCAGAGGTAGACCACACATCTCATCGTTCCCCACCCCTGAGGGGAATTAGGCTTGTATAGAGATGACAGGGGCTGATTGTAGTAAATCAAATGGGAGCATTGGGCAGGTAGTGTAGGGCTGGGGGGTAGTAGGGGAATCCATGAAAATCAGGCGACTCGCTATTGCAGAGCCTTAGTCCATAGAGAAAGTTCAAAATTTTGGAGCTCTGTACATAGATATCTTCACGGCTCTTATGAGCCATAAGCATGATAGTGTCAGATTCCCACAAACCTTCAAAAACAGGTACTCCTCTAACCAATTTACATAGAATCCCAAGTAAGGCCTCCCATAATCCCCCCAAAATCCTCAAGAAACTGGCACAACAGCTATAGCCTAAACCCCTCGTGTCCACCTTGTAGCCTCTGTAAGACTTCCCTATAGAACCCCTAAGCCCTAACCCCTAATCCCTAACCCAACCTATCCCCTTGTAGAACCCGGATTAAGGAGTTTAGACACCAGTTCATATGAGTAGTGTTTTATTTGGGGATACTATGGTACCCAATATAGAGTAAGATCATATCCTCCTTTTTGGAGTATAGTATTTTATATAAGGAATATAATCTTGCTAGGTTCAACCCCCCCCGCCCCCCAAACACTACTCATATAGTATCAGCTTGGTTTCCTGGAGCCCTGGTACATCTCTGCACTCGCCTGGTTACCTTGTAGGATTTAGGTGTTTCAAGGTCTTGAGGCTTTAGGGTGTTTAGCGTTGTTATGGTTTAAGGTTTTTAGTGGTTTTGGATTTTTGGGGTTTGGAGTTTTTGTGGCTATAACCTTTCGCCCTTAGCCCTAGGCATAGCCCTATCGTATCGATTGTCCTAAACCCTAAACCTTAAACCCTGGAGTGGCACCCTCAGAGCATAACCTTCTACAACTGTGGGATTGTATAATTGTAAGATGTTACAAGATATCCACAATGTGTCAGAATGTGTCCAGAAGTCAGGGAGGAAATAGGCCATATTACGAGGGAGGAGAATGCATGTGCTTCAAGTCTTCTCGGACTTACGGAAAGACACTCGCAGAGCTGTAGACACAGAACCATCAGTGTGCAGTAGCATCAAAGCTAACCTAACAGTCCTTTTTTCATCTGAAGTGTATTTACCCAATCGCCTATAAATAAAGCCACCCCCTGAAAAAACACAGCCCCCTTCTGGGCAAATTAGAACAAACGCACCCGACCTCACCCCACATGGTGGTTTCATGCCACATGGTCTCAACATGCCCGTATTATAGGTTTTTCGAATTATTCTACCCCAGCCAGCTCACAGTTGCTGGCAGTTGTATTGGGGATATTGATTTGGAGGGGGGCGGGGGGGGGTCAGCATGACTCTCACCAAGACGCATTTAGATTTCCAGAGCGTCCTAACAAAGTCTGCTGTCCCCTACGCCGTTGGCGATGTGGGTTTCCAAGATAGTTTCGGAGAGAGTAGAAGAATCACCACTCACTAAGCCCTAAAACCTTTAAAACAGCCTAAACCCTAAACCTTAAGCCCTAAATAGACGAAAGCCCTAAATTGTAGATTGCCGCAGCATAAGAAAAGTTCAATTCCAGTCCAGCTTGGAGAATCTAGGTTGAGAACACCCAAATGCGTGGCATCTGAGATAGGGGTACTAAAGTCCCCAGCATAAAGTAGGAAAACACGTTCTTTTTGGGGGTTAATAATTCAGGCGAAGAACATATTCTTACTTAGCTCAGCCGCCAACAAAAATCGACCATACCTGGAATTAGAGAATGAAACAACCTCCTATAGTCTCTTAACCGTTTTCTTGTAGATAACATTCGCATTTCGAACTATGCCTCCCCAAAGCCATAAACTCTGAACCTAGACCGTGAACGCCAAACCCTAAACCCGGAGCCCTGGCTACCTTGTAATATACTGATCTAGTGCAAGGGAGACACAAGATGACTGCCAGCATTGAGCAGTTAGTGTAGGGGGTTGTATATGCTTTTTCTCAACTTTTGGGAGATGGTTTTCTACAGTTATATCAGATATTATGAGGAGATGCTACTGGTGATGATTCAGGCTTCCATCACTCCTGCCGGAAACCAGGACCCCAGACGGTCGCACCTTGAGAAATCTCAAAAACGGGGAGAAAGGTCCTTTGAACCTGGCAATCCCTGATTTGTTTCAAGGGTTTAGGGTTTAGGTTCCCTGGTGGCTGGATTCAGGAATCAGGGAAAGTCTGAGAAAGAACCCCCTGCTCCCAAGTCAGGGTTCTGGCCTGCTCTGCTGGCGCTAATCTGAAAGTAATTCTGTCTAGAGCTTAGGGTTCAGGGCTTACGGTTTAGGGGGTCGTTGGAACAATGTTCCAGAACGCAGAATGCCGAATTCCCAGCTTATTGTGGAGGTGGTGTATCTGCTTGAGAACAGCAATAGTTGCGAAATGATTCTGGGTCTTAGGCTTGTAGTTGAGTACTGTATGCAGTTCAGGGCTACAATGTAGAAGTCTGAATATCTACCGATCTTATGGTCCTAGGTTCCCTGTAAATGCATATTTTACGTCAACTTGACAAAAGCTGAAACCGATATTGGTCATGTCAATCCTCCCCCCAGATAGTCCCTTTCAGTACCCTAAACCCTAATCATTCGAGGCCGTGCATTCAGCTGGTTAGGGTTTAGGGCTTAGGGCTTAAGGTGATTCAAAGACTGTAAGTTTGTACGCTTAATGTTTGTAACCCTAGGTCTTGGGCCACAGATACCCTTTATTAAGGGCCGTATTCCATCGTTTAGGGACCCAAACCCAAGGGTACAAACCCTAAGGGTACAAAGGAAATTCCCTGAGTGATGGGAGTTCCCCAACCTGAATCCTACACCATCCTTGCCGCGTTTAGGCTTTAGGGTTTTGGGGTTTTGAGGTGGAGGAAATCTTTCAGAGATTTTACATCCTGACAACCCATGTCACGATATCTCCAGGACCCCAAGGCCTGCTTAGGGTTTAGGGTTTAGGTTCGGGTTTAGTGTTTGGATCTTAGCTTGGTTGGTTTAGGGTTTACGGTTTACAATTTAGTATGCTGCTTCTGTGGATGGTCTAAAAAGCCCCAAACCCTAAACCTTCCTGGATGGTCTCAATGGTATGGTCTATAGTCAGGCAGCTTCTGCATCTATTTGACTGATCTCTGCTTGATTACAAAGTGGCCTGCGTCCAAAACGAAAATTGAGACCAGAAGGTTTCAGGTTTAGGGCCTAGAGCCTAGGGTTGAGGGCTTATGGACCCCTAAAGCCGAAAACCCTAAACGCACAACCCGTAGCCTGAAGCCCTCGGGTCTGAACCTAGACCCGGCACCTTTTATTCTAGCAGTTGTAGTCCTGGTTGAAATCTGCATGCTGCATCAAATTCCATTCATCATGCTAACTAAGCAGGAGAGTTTGCAAGGGTTCCATGACAGCAAGAGGATCTCAAAACCCTCGAAATGCGTGGCTTTGCACAAGCTCTTCCCGAACAGCCGGAGAATGAAGATAAGCACCGGAAGCCATGGGACCTTTCTTGGAACATCCCGGACCTAAAGCCCTGATTTCAAGCTTATAGCCTGCTGCTAATCCTTTTTACATCTGCGGCGTCCAAGGGTACCCAGTTTTCAGAAACTGCCATAGGGTCTGTTCAGCAGACTCTGACATCTGAGCTGTAAACCTCTTGTGCTTGAACGTTGTGTGGAAGACGCTATCGTCAGGAAGTTAGCTACCCATGCAGGAAGCCTAAACTCAACTCTAAACCAACACGGTTTAGGGTTAGGGTTTAGGGTTAAACCTTCTGAGACCCCTGAATCCAAGACACACACACACAAACCTTAAGCCCAAACTTTAAACTGTTCTCCCAGCTGGTGTTCGAAGGACCGCCTTTTTCCCCGTCCGATAGGTGTTTGTGACAAAGCCCCGTGTAAGGAGAGCAAAAAGGAAAGGGTTCAGGATTGCGGGCTTGTGCTTTAGGGCTTGCGGCTTATGGTTGGGGGACTGGGCTTTTGAGGATTTATGGATCATGCTTGAAGGTATATAATAGGGACTGAGGGTCGAGGGCTTATGGTCAGATTCCTAGAATTAGTTGGGTCATTAGAGCTTGCGGCTCGCAAAAGTGTGGGTTGACGTGGTGAGGTTTGATTGGAACAGTTGACCGACTAGATGAATCTTTGTGGAGACTCTCTCTCTACCGCTTGGGCCCATCGTTTGTGGACCCCCCCCCATAATGTGAGGCACCCTACTTTTCAGGGTTTATAGGGCTTAGGGTTTAGGGTTAGCCCTATACCCTAGACTCTAGAACCACAATGCCCCGGATACCCCAGGCAAGATCACCAGACGTCCAGTTCGAATCCTGTAGGCGCCTACACTACTATTACGGGCGGCATGTGTGCGATCATGTGACTTTGTCAGACTAATCCCCAGAGTTCCATAAATTGGGCCCTGAGAATGCCTAAGCCCTCAACTCTTATCAATGGGACCTTGACAATTTTTTTATCGTGCCTAGGCATCAGAAGACGGTAGAGCCATGGTGCATGGTCAATGGTCTAAAGGGTCTGGGATTGGAGTCAAGTCAAGGGCCCCGGGTAAGACTCATGTAAGGATGTGTTTTGGGTTCGGGCTTGGGATTTAGGGCTTAGGATTCGCGGTAGTGCCCATGTGGGCCCCCAACTATAAGCCTCATATAAGGCTCGTATCCGTACAAGGATAACGCCTCTATATGAGGTCTATACAGGACTCCTTTGGGGCATTCCCTCAACCCTAAACCCCAAAGCCCTCAGCTGATAGGCACCCACCTGGGGTTTCCTTGATTGAGGGGCTGAGGGCTTTGGTTTAGGGGTTTACGGTCTTACAGGTTAATGATTTTAGGCTTTCATATTTTCGTGTTGGGGATTTAGACCCTAAGCCCTAAACGCTGTAGAGTATAAGAATGATCATGGCTGGTGAAGGATGGCATGGAAAGACAAGTGAAGGCCCATGCATGTTGTTCTTGTGCAACGAAGGTCTTGAACGGTAAATGTGTTTAGGGTTCAGGGGCTATAGGGTTCAAGGTTTATGGTTTAGGGTAAGAATCCTGAATACTTCAGTTATAAGAGGTTTCATGGTGGGTGATGTGTCATTTCTCAGAATACGTAAGGCGAGTGTACCCGGAATTCGTAGGATGTTCTATGTGGCAGGCCGTAGATATCAATCCCACCGCATATCCCTTGTGGGGCAAATAGGAATTCAAACCAATCCCCCATTCTGGTTTGGAACAGCCCCCCATCTTACACTTTCCACATGAGGATTTTTTGTATTGCGGGGACATATTTGATATTAAGGACGTGCTGGTGTTTAATGCCAGACATAAGTCAGACCCCCAAATTATGTAGTAGCTTCGAATTGCTCTATCCATTACCTATATACTCCCATATCGTCCTTCTGGGGGGCGTGTTTAGTATAAGACCCTAGACCCGAAATCTGAACCTTAAACACTAGAAACTTTTTGTGACCCAGTCCGACCAGCTAACATCGCATGGTCGTTTAGGGATTAGGTTTAGGGTTTACGGGATTAATATGGCGAGCCTTAGGCCCATTCAGTGGTGAGGGATGTATTTGTCTTCTTGTGACAGCATAGTTGCTTTCAGCTGCGGCCGCCCCAAACTCTAGGCCGCCTCATTTTTTTGCTTGGCCGTAAATGCCATTCTCTTCTGACCTGAGCCATGCAAAGCAAAACTTCGGAAGACCTAAGCCTCCGCATTCTGATTAAGCCCAAAGCCGCAAACTCAAATCCCTGAAAAGAACTTTTTGATCAACCCAACCTGCTTATCTTGGTGGTTAAGATGCAACAAGGGAATATAATCCCCAAATAGCATTGTCCCTTATTCCGTACTAGCACTAGGCCCTAAATCCTATATATTCCATCATGCTGTACTAACCCCCAACAAGCAACCTTACGATTAGGGGAACACTCCTTGCCTCTGCGAGCTCAGATCAAGACCTACAACAGCTGGCAAAGATCCGGCGACAGGCTTTCGGTGGAGTTGAAAAGGGTTTTGTTCCGGGTTTGGGGGTTTTGGGCATAGGGGTTTAGGGTTCAAGATTTTGAGGTTAAAGTTGGGGCTTAGGCGTTTGGTTGAGGGTATAGGGTTGTGTTGACATGTAGAAGCTGTCAGAATCCCATATAAAGGTGAATCACATGTGCGTTCCTCAGGGTAGATGGCAATTTTCGTGTTGCTCAGGTAGCTTGGCAGAAGCCGCAATGAGACCCTACAGCTTAGCAAGGATCCCACCTGCATGATCCAACCCTCCTCAGCAAAAATGGTTGCAGCCCACATAGGTTTATTTTGGAATGATACGCATATTCAGTTTTCCGGGCGAAATTAGTTCCTGTCGGTGGAGCTAAGTATTCGGGTTTGTAGGCGGCCAAAGATCGCCAGCCTGAATTGACTGTGCAGGAAGATGTGAAAATAAGTGAAGGCGGTCAGTGGGAACATCACTCTTAGGATTTGCCGTTTCTGGTTTACTGTACACTCTGGTGTATTTCCCCCGAAACAACGACGCTAGAGCTTTTTGTTAGCACGTCATACTCTACGATGCACCTCCCTCGCTCTGCGCCAAAATGAAGGCTCAGCAGATTCTTTGGGGTGAGGCCATGCGCCATGCAGAACCGTAGCCCATTGTCCAGGCACTACGCGGCTCAGGGTTGAGGACTTACCAGACTCAACAGGCCGGAACAACAATCCTTAGACTCAGAACCCCTAAGCCCTACACAAGCTGGCGCTTGGAAGAGAACGGGACAAAAGGATACGCATAGTGGTCCCTGCATCACATTGCCCTATTCCCTATTCAGCGCCAGGGAAAAACTAACTCATCCGGAAGCCCAAAGCGCGCGAAGCCCAAGATCTCGTGAGTTGTACCCCGAAGCTTACTGGCTCTTAGTAGAGAATAAGGGGAACATAGTCCCTATATAGTGCCCATATGATGTATTCCCTTAGTCCCTACTAAGGACCAGTAAGTAAGGTGTTACCCCTCAAAAAGTCTACCATTATAACATAAGATGGCCCAATACGGAGCCCAAATTCCTCAAGCAGTCCCGAAAGAAGGCCACACGCGGGGGTGCAGCCCCAATGGTACAACCTTATCCCTAAGGCTCTAGCAACTCATATTTGAGGCTTTTGGCCCAAAGACCATACTATAGAAAAGGCTTTTGGGTTATTTTGAGCTTTATTTAGGGTATCCTAAACCCTAAGACCCTTGAAAAGCCTCAAATTGAGCTTCGGCAGGGACTGGTTACCTCCTTCGCAGGCCGTGGCCATGACACAAAATCTGGGATTGTTAAGGTTCAGGGTCCCAAAAATACCCCAAACCCTAAGCCCTACCAGGCCTTATCAAGCCCCAAAATAGGCCTTCCTAGCTCCTGAAGCCCTCGGAGGGTACATTTGGTGGGGTTATATCCCCCCCAAAACACAAGGCATTGCACACGGCATTTTGTGATTGAGGGGTTTGGGCTTCTAGGAGTTTAGGCTCTACTGGCTTCTCTACACCCTTGAACAATCTCAACCGCCCTAAACCCTATGAACCCCATAAAGTCTGTAAACCCCAAACCCTTACATTGAACTTGGAGGATACCAACCTCCCCAAGCCTGAACCCTTAAACCGCCAAAGTTGTAGTCCACGGCATGCAAGACCCACCGCTTGCCATAGTACGGTAGTCTCGGGATTTTTTCTCTCTCCCCAGACGAACATGGAACCTGCAAAGGGGCCTTATATAGACTACCGTCATCTTACAGGGGCCTATTTCAGGGCCATGTTAGCTTGGGGAGGGCAAGTTGTTCATTGGGGGTGGGTAGGATGACCCACTAACCCTTCAGGCCGAGACCCTGAGCCCTACCCCTGAAGCCTAAAACGCTGCCTGGATCTCGTAGTCAGTTGCTTTTTCACGGTTTCTGTCATACAGCCTATAGAGGCATATTCATAAACCCTAAACACTTAACCCTAGTCCTGAACCATAAGCCCTACGCCTAGCATTCGAGATCCAGGCAGGCCGTGCAGGCTTTAATTTAGATCCCTGCTTATATAGGGGATATATAGGGGTTATATAGGGATAATTGAAAAGAAAATGGAAACTACTATTTAGGGTTTAGGGTGGAGGGTGTAGGGTTGCGTAGGAGATTTCAAGCCCAGGTCTAAGAGGATAGGGTTTTAGAGGTTCCAGGGTTTTTTCTGGCATTCCAGGGTTCAGGGTCTCAGGGTTAAAGGTAACACCAAATCCCAAAGTTGCATTGGATACTCGAAATCCTGCATGACCAAAAGTACCCCAAACCTGGGCAGTTATGGAATTCGACTATGGGAAGGTCGTGCTGGATTTGTCGCATCGACAGTAGGACTCCATTCTGGGTCCGAATTTTCGAGGTTGGGTTTGGGTTTGGGGCTTAGGGACCAAAATTCCACCTTATTAAAGGTGGGCCGGCTTAGTTCCACCTTCTTGCAGGTGGGCCTGCGGAGAAAGATCCGGGGGATGACCTGAGCGATTCCCCTGACGGGGATGACGATGAGGAGGTCCTCGCTTGGCAGGGTTTTCTGCTTCAGGTTTAGGGTTTGCGATTAAGATTTTACAGGCGCTGAATAGCAAAGGGCCTAATTCGGCTGGATTAGAACCTGCTAAGTAGTTTTTTTTGTTTATCAAAATTTGCCTATAGAATATCATGACTATGGGGATCCTCTGTTTCCCATGATTATCCACATATGAGATGTCAAGGCCCCGCACTTTGAGAAGCCCCAATTTGTTCGTGGGACCCGACTTAGGGCCCGAAGTTTAGAATTTAGTCTTCACGGTGTAGTGCAGACACTTGAATCATTGCGAACACCATGGTCCTAGATCAAGTTGCAGCTCATGCGATGTGCGTTCTCGGACCAACTGAGAGTTCCAAATTTGGTGTGACCGTGTGCTTCGGCCACCTCCTTGCTATCCGACTTAACCAAGCGAACGTCACCCTATTTGGACGATGGGGACCTGTCAAAGCTATGATTACAGAATCCTCAGAAGGCCCCCCAAGATCCTTCTGTCATCCCAATCTATACTAGGATCCCCAGGTTACCCCAGAGAAAGCAGTCTTTATTCAAATGTGTGAGACTGCATTGGGAAGTCATCCGAGTTCTGCGGGTCAAGGCTTCAGTTTTAGAGTTGCCCTAAACCCTAAAACTTAATTCCTAAACCCTAAACCCCGACCCCTAAACCCTATATAACCCCATTATAGTAGTTTCCATTTTCTTTTCCACCATCCCAACATAACCCTTAAAGAGGTTCAGGGCGGAGCTTCGGGGCTACAAGGGCTTACCTGGGGTTTGTGTTCTTTAAATGCAAGGAATCTGGTGCTTGAAGAGCGCCCGTTGGTTTAGGGTATCGTTTTTAGGGTTTAAGGTTTGAGTGTGGAGTCCTTTAGGCTTTATGGTTTCTCGGTGGTGGTTTAGGCTGGGAGAGCTTTCACCAGCTGGGCCTGTGGGAGTTGAGGTAATCTCGAGATACCTTGGTCTGCCCATGAGTTCATACAGAGGGACCTGGAGTCAGGACATCCACATGACATGGTCTTTGGGCTGCCGCCTGAACTCAAGGCAACCATTCACAACCTTGCAACATCCTTCGGATTCCCCCCTACACCCCCATACTGTAGTAGTTTCCATTTTCTTTTCCATTATCCCTATAATACCCCAATATACTATAATAGTTTCCACGATATCGGAGCGAAGAGACGAGGAGAACTGAGGCCCTCAGGAAGTGGGTCTCCCACGCACAGGAGCTGCAGGGCCAAGAGGCTGAACTGCATGACAGTATGTCCGAAAATTGCTGCAACATCCTTTGGAGGAAACGTCTCTTGATCTTCTAAGAAATGATAAGAAATGCTGAGGAAAGCCAACCGCAGTGATACTGCGACCGCAGTGGAGATGGGAAAGGGGTTCCAGTTGGGCGATCCCATACCTGCATCGTCCGAGTACCGCGCGAGACCTGTGTCAGCAGTTGTCACCTCAAGTAAACTGCTACAAAGAGGTACAGCCACTCGCTTTTCAGAGTGTGTTGCTGTTAAGAGAATGAAGCTGCCATAGCCAGGGAACCCGAGCATCTTCTATGTATCCATATTACGATACCTCAATTCAGGCTCCTTAACAGCCACCCATGCTGTAATTCATACAGGCTCGGGCTGCGGGTGTAGGCGTAGGATCTTCGCACAGCCAAGAGCGGTTGACACTTACTTGAGCCCTCAATATATGATATAGTATACCATAATGTACCATAATATATTACTATAATGTATCCCCTTCCCTATTCCTAAACGCGCTGCAAATAATAGCGTCCTCGCTCGGCCTTGCCCCGAAGTTATCTCTTCAAGGCAGTCCCAGAAATGCAGTTGTTTATGCAGGCTTTGGAATTACTCTAACCCAGTCAATAAGCGAAAGTGATGTAGGCCCCACCATGCCCCGCCATGTATTTCATTCGTCATATTCTGGTTATTACGAAGCCTTACTGCAAGATCGTAGTGCTGAGCCTCATTATGTATCCGAAGACTACATCCTGAAATTCTGGCTGATCTGAACCAACAAATCAACCGAAAAAGAGCCAGGTGCTAAACCATATGGCCTCTAGGACGATACGATCCCATAGACATATCGGAATGCCGACCAGCCCATCAAGAGAACCTTGTCGGTTCTGTTGCTTTGTTGTTAACTCCCAACATCAGGCGGATTAGGATGAATAAGCAGAAGAGCCATAAAGATCGCTGGGGGATTTGCAGCCGCGCCTTTCACTAGGAACTTCCGTGGCCGCTACACCTCCAGACGCTGCTCTTCCTAAATCCTGCAAAGAACTTACTGGTTCTTAGTAGGAAAAAAAGGACTGCAATCCCTATATAACCCCTATGTAATATACTCCCTCATACCCTACTACGAGCCAGTAAGAGAAGCCAATATCAGGAGGAGCCGCCACCTCCAGGGGCTCGGGACAGATGGGCGTGAACATGGGCAATTCGCACATGGCATAGGATGTTGGACAATCCCTAAGGGTCGAAGGACCCAAATAATAGGGCATTCGGGCCCAAATACCATGAATATTATAGTACTTGGGCCCTAAACCCCCCATTATTTGGGTCCTTGGACCCTTAGGGAATGGGTTTGATGCTGGGCTGAGTACATGGGATCTTGCCTCTGATTTATGTCGTTTCTCTCGGAAAAGTGTACTTCTCCTTAGCCTTTAATCTCCCCGCACGATCCATGTCGGACGTAGTTTTCTATGTTGTTTCACAGGTTTTCGGCAAACAAAGCACATTTGCTATTGAATTCTTGGGCTTCCGATAGGACCTGTACCTAACGTAGCTTCTATGTGTTTGCACATATTCTGTCAGACACCATCGACCAAAAACAACCCTCACGGGGGGAGAACCGCACCCTCATAATCAGGTTCAAATTTGAGATGGATCATAGAAATTGAAAATTGTGTCGCGTTTTTGTTTTTTAGTTTTAGTTTGGGGTTTGCGCGAAACTGTGGTTTCGGCGAAATTTTGGGCGCCGGCTTTCTGGAGTACCTTGGAAGGATTTTGGGCTGAGATTGCAGACGCTTGCTTTTGACGAGCTCGTGTCAGAGTCGCGCTTTTCGCTTCAGGGCCTTGCCTGGCGCGAGCAAAAGCTGGCGACGATTCTCAAATCGCCACGGCCGCTGCTGCGCGTACTGAAGCAGCACTGGGTTTGGCTTGTTTCGCTTGACAGAGCGCAAACCATTGGGCACCCACGACTTGATCTGTTGCCACACAGCACCTGATTATGGTTTGGGCATGGATGCTCTGGTTATCCGATGCACTCGGAACACAAACATATGATGGTTTGGGGCATGGATGCTTTGGTTACCGGTTACCGTATGCTCTGGGAACACGAACGTTATTATTGTTTCAGCATGGTTGCTCTGCTTATCGGACGCACTGGGAACCCGAACGTTATTTTGGTTTGGGCATGGATGCTCTGGTTATCATATGCCCTGGGAACACAAACGTTATTTTGGTTTGGGCATGGATGCTCTGGTTATCGGATGCACTGGGAAAACGAACGTTATTGTGATTTGCGCATGGATGTTTTGGTCATCGGATGCATGGGGACACGAACGTCATTGTGGTTTGCGCATGGATGCTTTGGTCATCGGATGCACTCGGAACACGAACGTTATTATGGTTTGGGGCATGGATGCCCTGGTTATCGGATGCATTTGGAACACGGACGTTAGTATCGTTTGGGGCATGAGTGCTCTGGTTATCGGATGCATGGGGAACACGAACGTTATTATGGTTTGGGCAGAAGGTCTCAGGGGCTCTGGGTCTTTCAGGCCAACAGCACGCTACTACCCCC
>CAJNIZ010045701.1:19275-35214 GCA_905231905.1 Symbiodinium pilosum | reverse complement strand
ACAGGGCGCCAGCCCAGAGGGCCAGAGAAGAATAGGCGCAACAAGCAAAAAAAGATAGGAACACAGGGCGCCAGCCCAGAGGGCCAAAGAATAAGCGCAACAAGCACAAACAGATAGGAAGACACGGCACAAGCCAAGAGGGCCAGAGAATAGGCGCAACAAGCACAAACGGAGAGGGCACCAGCCCAGAGGGCCAGAGAATAGGCGCAGCACGCACAAGCGCATTGGAAGAGAGGGCGCCAGCCCAGTGAGGGCCAATGACGCACTAAGGCTTACCCAAAACCCGTGCAGAAGCAGCATACCGAGGAATTGGCAATAGCGCAACAAGAGGACAGGGACAACAGGGTATGAGGGAGAGCCCCGAGCCCAAGATGAAACAACATCCCAACGCTGAGAAACCATAGGAACGCAGGAAGCAGACAGGGCTAGTAGTTTGCACAGGTGAGCCAAAAACCCAGGATGAAGCATGATGGAACAACAATGCAAAGCCGACCATCAGAAATGCAGAACGGGGCCAGGGCGCGAACTAAACCCAAGCCGAAACAGCACCCCCACTCCGAACAGAACAAATGCAGGAAGCGGACGGGGCTAATAGCGGCACATCGTTCCCCAAACCTACTCGGGAAAAAGCAGGAATGCAGGGAAGCGGACAGGACAAGGCGCGCCCAAAAATCAGGATGAAGCAACCAAAACGCTGAGAGAGGACGGCAGGAATGCAGATAAGTCCAAGTAAGGAGCAACCAGGTAGAGCGAGGGCTGCCAAGAAGAGTAAACAATAGGAAGGGCACAAGGAAAAGGTACTGTCGCTCAAGCGGTCAACAGGGGCAGGGTGGGGGGTGCTCCTCGGGGTCTACACAAGACCCCTTAGTACCGCCCCCGGTGTCCACACCCACCCTGGAGAAGCCCCCTGCCAAGAAAGACCGCAAGAACCGGGGGAGTGGGGGTTACATGAACTTGTTGTAGACATTGTTGCCCGGGCCCGCTCACAACCCCCATCCTCGAAGACACAACACCATAGCATCCGCAGAGCGCTGCAGCAAATCATCATGTCACCTTCCACACTTCCCGTACCAAGGCGAGGCAACAAACGGAAACCTCTCATGTGACATTTCCTCAGCCTGCGAATGCGACAGGTATATGCCGCAGCATCTTGCCCGCACCAAGTATTTCTAATGTGCAAGGGCTCTTCCGCAGCATCATCGTATTTAGGTGTGAGACCACCTTCCAGCTTGATTGTGTTTCGTACCTCCACTTTTGCGATTCCCTACCGGTAGCTGCTTTGGCCAATCTGGCGAGATGCCACATTTCGCAGCTTCAAATGGCAGGTTCCAATGTGAAGCCTGGGGGGTCAATACGCTCCCACATGATTCCTGGAGCTTGCAAGCACGTCAATAGTCCCCGAGTCCCAACAAACCTCCTGAAAACATGAACTCCAGCACAACTTCTAAAGCTTTGAAGCCCTGAACCTTCATTTGCGAGATGCAGAGGTTCCAGTCGCTTCCCAAAAAGCAGATGCTGAAAGAGTTTCTGATGTCAGGCTGGGTTTTGCATGAGCTCAGCATTTGGACATAGAGGTGCCTAGAGAATCCGATCTTCCTTAACCTTTAGGCTACTACATGGATGGCCTACCCAAGCATAGCCCCCCGGTCAGCCTTGCCGATGAAGTAGTTGACACGCAAGGCAGAAGGACTGCTATGGTGCTGACATTCACGAATCAACAGGGTAAAGGGGTCGTGGATTAGGGAGGGGCGAAGAGTAACGTATGGACCATTCTAAGGAACGCAAGTGTCCCAGGAAGATTTGAGCTGGCCACTTTTTAGGGATGTCAGTTGCTCTGGAATAGTCAATCGGGGCTTAGTGCGCATGTCTTAACAAGCGTTTCAGGCTTATGGGAATGCAGAGTTTTCTAGATTTTTTGTGACGGCCTGAGGCGCGAGCTGCTGAAGTTGGATTTGAACTTCTGGCCAGAGAGAACTCGCATCTGACTGACTCATGTCCACAGCCTGAATTGCTCTAGGTGCTCCCCGGTCCCGACCCAAAAACCCTACACCTTGAAGCCTGAGATTTCAGCATTTGGGAAGCACTGAAAAAGCGAGGTCCGATCCCTGTAGGGCCGACACTCAACTCATCAGACCCAACTCGCCATCCGAAACTTTCAATTCGCACTCATAGGGTGGGGAGGGTTCGAACAAAAATAGGGCCACTTTGGGGATGGTCATGTTGACCCATATTATGGGCGTTTCTCAAGGCAGGGGGGGCCCCATTATGGGGATATGTCGGGCTTATAGGACAATCAAAAGGGGCCTCTAGTCAAGACGGTATAGGGGGAGTTTTGAGAAACTCTCATATCGGGGAGTTTCTCGGAATGGGGGTATATTTGCTAACGCTAGGGGGCACTGTATTAGGCAAGAACCCTGCAGAATGATGCCCAAACAGTGGAACTATTAGCACGTGTCAATGCTCTGCCCTGCGCTGGCTTAAAAAGAACAGGATCAAGGATCAACCGCCCAAATCCTTGATCCTGGACCCCTCAGTTTAGGATGGATTAGAGGATCCTTGACAGCCCTGATGTATACAAGTCTTTAAACACTTCACAACAGGAGGTCATTCATCTCCTCGCTGTCCATCAAGGGGGGCTTTCAACCTCTTGATTGTTCCTTCCCAATCAAGCCCTATATGCAACGATGCACCCTAGGCTATATTCCAATTATACCAAGCCGCTTTAAAAAGCATGTCGGTCAAAACTAAACCTCCTGCATGATCCTAAACACCCTTAGCCTTCGGAGTTATGGTACTGTAGTCCAGCAGTATACTCAGGCAGGATTTTAGCATCAAGCCCGAAGCCCTAAACCCCAGTAGCACGGAAGCGTCCTCGCTTAAAAGAGGCAAGCTCCACGGCGGGTACCAGTCCGTTGCCCATGTGCTGCCACTTGCTTGGCTATAGGCATGTAGGGGAGTACTTGGAGGGTCAGGGCGATTTACCAAGTAGGTCAATAACGCGGATAGCTGGAGTTGTTCATGGCCTATAGGGGTCATGAACCTGCAGTATGGCTTGGGGTTTAGCACTAGGGGTCCTGAGTGTGAAGGGGCGTAGCCAGCAGGTGTGCAGAGCAAGGTCACTGTGGGAACTTTGTAGGGAGAAGTACAAGATGTGTTTCTTCCAAGTTTTCGGGCTTAGTCGGCGTAGGGAGCGCCTGTGGTAATATGGTGCCTTGTGCAGGTATATGCATGCATATGCATACAACTTGCACATTTGTATACATATGTGTAAAAATTCGAATGAGGTACCCCGACGCTGTTCGCTGGCCAGACCAAGTGATAGGCAAGGGGGATTAAGGTTTGGGATTTCAGGTTTTGGGGTCCAGGGGCTTGGGGTTTTCGAGATATAGTCCCTCTGAAGTAGATAGAATATGGGTATATGGGGGTTTTATTATACTGTATACCCAAAGCCATATTCTATCTACTTCAGGGGGACTATATATGGGAGTTGTTTCAATTGCGCGTCCCTTATGGGATCCCGACAGCTTTAGTTGTGCTATGCTTCGAGTACAGAGGTCACGCCTGTTGCAAGGGATGCCCGCGAGGGGTACGGGCTGTAGACAGCGAACTTGAGGATGTTTGGAGTAGGGGCAAAGGAATCGTACGGAGCTTCTACAAAGGTATACTAGAATGGAAGGTGGGTGGGCTTGGGTCTAAGGAGTTTATGGCTTCAGGGTTATATAGGCCAGGGTCATGGGCTGCTCTTAGTGGCCGGGTGAAGACTTGCGGAAGCGGCTTGCCGGATCTTGCGGGGTGTATCGAGAGTGAAGGTGTGAGGTCGGGGTCCACAGCCACTAGATGCAACATTTTTAAAGGTTTTCAGGACCACTACAGGTCTCTTACCTTCGACGAAGACACGCAAGACCTGAACGCCTAGACTCCCAAACCCACCCCAAAATCCTAGACCTCTGAACTCGAACCCCTAAACCCCTATACCGATAAACCCCCAAGCTCCCAGCTTTGGCAGATGGCGGCCTAGAGGGAGATGAGCTCGCCCGCCAGGACATTGGAACATCAGGCTGGGTGTATTATGAGAAGAGGTGGACTTGGGATTTAGGGATGTGGATTCTAGTTTGGGCGATTTGGGTTTGTGATTTAGGATAGACGGTTTAGGCTTTAGGTCTTGGATCTTAGATTTTAGGATGCTAGGCTGAGACTAGGCACATGAGGACCCAGCCCAGAAAGGGTTGACTCAGCTTGGGTTGAGAAGATACAACCTGAAACCCTAAACTCCAGACCCTAAACCCTAGACTCTAAACCCTAAACCGCTACAGCAGAAGTCCGAGAGGTTAAAACATAACGCTACAGCAAGGTTGAGGACTCACAGGTTCAGGGTTTAGGGTTTGGGGCTTTGGTTTTAGGGTAACTTGGGCTTGGGGCCCTGCCTCTTGTAGAGCATTACGGGCTCAAAGGTTCAAAATCCTTGTGGCTGACAAAGTTTAGGATGTGGGGTTTAGGCTTCAATGTCGCGTTCACTCGAAGATTCACAGAAACATCGTTTCAGCGTTCAGGGTAGAACGATTTGGGGTTTCTGGGTTTGGCATGGCTTTAGTGTCCAATGTGTAGAGGTCCATCACACTCCTCCATGTTTGGCTTCTGAGCCTGTCAAGGAGTTCGGTGGAGGAACAGACCCTGCGCCCACAGAAGCCTCACCCCAAGTAAAACGAGCGTATAGCCACAACGCCATAGCTGGAGCAGGCTTCAACATCCAGACTGCTATGCTTGTACAATCTTGACAGGCTAGTGCCTTTCAAAGCTACGGAAGCCTTCGCTCAAGCCCTAAACCTTCAAATGTAAACCCATTTTTTCCAAAGCTATCTACCCAAAGTCCGAATCCAAAACTATGACATTCCTAGAAGCCCAAATCCTTAACCCGGAGGCCCAAAATCTATCCAACCGTAAACCTAAATCCCACCCCCTCAAACATAAATCCTAAAACCTCAACCGAGTGCAGGTTCCGAGCGACCCACCTCGCGTAGTTCCGCGGGCTCGAAACGATCGAAAACACGAGGCAAGTTCGTTCAAGCTGTGTACACCGTTGTACACCGTTCGAAGATGGAAGCTACTATGTTGCTTATGGTTTAGGATTCATAGCCCACCTGTGATCCCATGCACCTACTGTGTTATTGCTTCAGTTCCGCTCCTTGAAAAGACCAGGTCTACCCCACTTTGAGAAGCGACTCCTAGGAACGAGGAATGACCAGTCCCTGGGCGTAGACACAAGTTTGCAGCACCAGCAAAGTGGTCTATCTGTGATTTCATGCACCTACAGCTTCAGAGCTTCAGTAAGAACTCCTTGGAATACCAGGTACAAACCCCTCTGAACAGTACAGCTCAGGCTTACACTGGCTCCTAGAACTTGAAAGAGGAATACGGTCTTAGGATACTCTATGTTGGTTTGTCTGTTGCTTGATGATTTCTCCAGTCCAAAAAGGTTACAGGGCTCGTCTAGAATGATCTTGTACCTTTGAAAGGTTATTGTACCAGCATGCTAGCTTCCTCGCCTTTGGAGGTGTAAGGTTGTCCACATAGGTCTTGGGGAAATGGGACAAGAAATTCTGATGTTCAATCTCGGGGATTTAGTGGCATTGCCCAGATGGGTAAGATTGCACTGCGCCTGGTGATTCCAGAAGGACCCTTTTAGCATTGTTTCAACTTAGCTGTCTCTCTGCTGCTTGTCACCTGCAAGCTGCTCCCACATCCCCGCAGCTTCAAGCTATTTTTTGCTGTGCCCTTGGTGATGTTGCTTGTCTAAGAAATCTCCAAAGCTTGGACCCCACAGCCGCAATGGACTCTTTGGAGTGCATCCCCATAATTACATCCCGAAAAATGTTAATGGGGGGGTCGGATTACTAAAGGGGGTCGTCTTAGAGCTAAATCAGGCTTGAACGGACGTAGTGTTTAGGGTTTATGGGTTCCTCTGGGATCCCCCCCCGGCCCAAACAAGTTTTCCCGTACTTGATTGGGGGCCCCCCGGATTATTCAGATCCGTACTTGTTTGGGGGGGGTTTTATCATCCGACCCCCCCATTGGGTCCTTTTACGTAGAGCTCAGAAGCAATCATAATTTTGAGAGCCCAATCTTAGGCTAGCAGTTCATCTCCTGCTTGTGACAAACCGATACATACTGCCAGCTTCATATTCCCTATCTCGGTCACAGCGCGCCTCTGAAATGTCACCGTGTCACCTTCAGGCGCTGCACCAGAGTCAAGTGTTGCACCCAAGCGAGTTTTCTCTGACGCTGCCTGGCAGACATTAGTAGACCTCCAGGTTCTTGTCCCTCTTTTCAAGGCGAACGGTTAGAGATTTGAGGATGCATGATTCCGGGTTAACTAGGCTTGGAAGGTTCTCATGCTAATGGTCATATCATGGGATATCAAGGACATTGTGATGCTCCCAACTTTGCGCCGATGTGCGCAGCTACCCTTCTTTCGCAAGTCGCCTCTGCGAAGCACAGCTAGGCAGACCCGAAACCCCGATACCTGAACCAACCAACCTCTTTCGCGGGTATAGTTCTTCCTTCCCCTGATGCCAAACACCCTGTTCAGCGCTAACTTGAAACATGTCCTCTAAACAAGGGAATCTGCCCCACTAGGCTCGACTGAAGTCGTTGAAGTCGCTCAACTTCTGCTGTTGCTTTGTGCTGAGAGGGTGAGGTGAGTAAGGAGCATCTATCAAAAGCGTGGATTTTGGGATCAATGTACAAACGCCTGGAAAATCGATCCACGTTGTGAACACTTCTGTCTCACAAGTCAGGACGAGTTTCCAGATGTGGCTGCTTGGCAGGAAGTTTTTGGGTTCCAGGAAGGTTCAACGTCAGAGCTCACCACCTTTGCGCAGAATCATGTAGATTGTCCGCGCCCTTCCTCCACGGCTAAGCAACGTACATACTCCCAATGAGGATTTTTGATCGAAATAGGGTGTATTCTGAGCAAAAAACTCCTGACAGCACTGAGGGTGATGTTAAGAATTTGGTAGGGCGGACATCTGGCACTCTGTAGAGGTTTACTACGATTCCTGGTGAATCTGTTTCTCGGTGCCATGGAGAAATCGATCCTACAATCGTACCTCAATGCCCCCCTTATAGTTCCCACCTCGGCTGGTGTGTTGACCTTTTTCTGAGAGCCTTCTGGATCGGCACATGGTGGAAAGGGGACTTGCTCCAGCTGTGATTGGATTTGCTTCCGTGAATTTGCATTCGCGTTTAGGCAGACGGGTTTTCGGTAGCGGGTTGTACCGGCAAGCAGCGTGCAATGGATCAGACGCACAGGAAGCGAACATGCACAATCCAGACCTTGAACTTGGGATCTTCCCCAGACAAGTCGAGGCACCATTCCAAAGAAGCATCCCGATAGTGTCCTGACAACATCCACGTATACCTAGGGTCCTTCAAGCCGATGTGACGTGCCAGCAGTTGCAGCGAAGGCAAAACAATTAGAGCATGCAAGCAGGATGGCTTATAATACTCCAAGCTCATTCTAGGTCTTGGGGTAAGGGGATACTAGCGTTACTACAACTTACTGGGAACATTTAGTATTAGGGATGCTCTTTTGAAGCTTGCCTGGAAGGGACCACATGCTTAGAATCTTCGGCAGGCAGGGGTCTTTCTTATCACCTGTAACCCCCACACCTCCAGTAAGAACCTTTAGGGCTCACGGCTGTTGAGCTCTTAACTTAGCTAGCGAAAACAAAGGTTCAGGTTTCAGAGCTTAGGGGATATACGGCGCTTTAGTTTTTTTTGGGTTTTCAGGGTGTGAGCCACTCATGGCCTATGTGCGACGTTCCCTAGCCCAGGATGAGGAGCTGGAGGAAAGAATCTTGATGGCAGCCTTTGGATCTTGAGTTCCACGGAACAACTGGGGCCCATTAGGAACCCCAGGGATACCAAGAGAGGATGGGAATCCACCATTACGGATGATGGGGGCTTGTCTAGAGAAATTCCAGGGTGAGGTTAGGAGTTTTTGCTTGGAAGTTCTCGAAAGTTGACATGGGTTTCCAGCAGGCGTTTAGAATTTGCCAAATGGTCGGGTTTTGCGTAGTGTTAGATTTAAAGAGTTTGGCGATTTGAGGGTCAGAGGTTGAGAAGCTCATTTCTGAGCAGCTAACTAGGGAGAACAGTGTATACTAAGACTACAGATGCTCTCAGCATCTCAGTGTCACTGCTTTAGACGTCCATGCTGCCTAGTTCTGAATGGCGAACATGGACGATCCGTCTGCGACAGCTGTTTCTTCTGATCCCTAACAACGCGTCAGAAGCCCTCATCATTCAGGATGAAATTTTGGGAGACACCCATGATACACCTTTCAATAGCTTGAACAAGAACATGCAGAATCCAATGCGCCCAGGTGCTCAGTAGGAAGTGAGGGAACTCCTTTTTGGTCCCTCAAGACATCCCTCAGACTAGTCCCTACAACGCATTAGTTAAGTTAAGTCTTTACGTGTACCAGTATGAATCTTGCTATTGCCATACTATGACTTTAAAGGACCCGGGGGGAATACACGAGGCGTGCAGGGCAAGGACGAGAAGGTTGTGGAGATCGTTCTTTGTGGGAAGCCGGCCGCATGCTCTGAGTGATTTAGGGTTTAGGGCTTTAGGGTTTGTGGGTCTAGGGTCCATGTGTATGGGTTAGATAGTAGGGCTGAGGCTTCAGGATTGAAGGTTTAAAGTCAAGGTTGGCCTCCCAAGTTTGCGATTGTAGTATTAGATTATTGGACCCATTAACGGGGGTCAGATGAACTGTTGTTATAAGGGGCGTGGAATGCTAAATCTCAGATTGTCACCATAGGGACTTACGCGCATTTGGTTTTCGTGGCCTACATGCATGGTTCTACAAGGCACAGCGTTTCTCAGCTCATGTTTTGTCTCTCTGAGTAGTCTCTAAGCCATGTAGTGGGAAGAGGTTTGCACGATCAAATTCTGCCACCGTGAGATCTCAGCTTGCAATCATAGCTCCGTAGAACGTGCCATTAGTGGTCTATTGGGTATTTTGGGGGCACTGAAGAATACATGCATGGTGTGACATAGGCGTATGAGGACACCGCCGGCAAGAGCCTACCCAAAACCCTGAATTTACTAAACCATGTCCTCTCATCACCTAGGATGTGCTATATAGAGGAGCCTCAGGATGTACTAGTTACGTGTGGAATTCCATTGTGATCTGAAAGAACTCTGTCCCAGAACATACTATTTTTGACTGAGGCTCCTGAATTCAGGGGTCATGCCCGCTCCGGCAACGATGTTGGGGTGCAAATGCTTAAAGGATCCGGATCTGAGGGGGTTCAGGAAGTTTAGGGTTCAGGTAGTAGGGACTTTCAATCCCCAAAGCCAAGCCTAAGCCCTCACCTTTTCTACTTGGTGGCTAGTAGGGACAGAGGGGTGGATGCCTATGGCATTGTTTGTATGATCCCCAGAATAATCCCTCTAGGCCACTCCTCCATTCCCTACTAAGCACCAGGGAGTCGCACTAAGGTCCAGAGCACCGTGAGGGGTAAGGCTCTCCGAGAAGTCTTACCCCTCCATGAGGCTAGCGCCAGAGACCAAGTCGGTGTTTTAGTGGTCTTTGTGTATGGGGCGTCCTTAGAACAGGAACGGATTGCGTTGAAGTTGGGTGCAGGATTTCGGATTGACTGTTTGAGAATGGGTTAGGGTTCTGAGACGCAGGCGACATGGCATTTATGAGGGTTCATGTGGGAAAGCCCTGATCGTCTTGATTGTAAGATTTGTGCCCTGAGTATCAGACTTATGAAATATCAGTCGCAATAGTGTGTCTCACAGGCACGACAATACTCAGCGGGCCCTGTATGAATCATTTGTTCGGCAGTCATGTTTCCTACTTGGGAACTTTGCCTGTAAGGCTCCAATCACATGGCAAACGTTTCCTACAAAGGCTTGCGTTTCGGGACTAGGCTTGAGAATGCCGTGCGCTGAGGTCATACATGAAGTTATGCTTGGCAAGTAGCGCTGCTGTCGATTTTCGCAAGTTCTCGCTGCCTCTAGCAGGGAACAGTATTGGCCTGAACCAACATGCAGAAGATAAGATGGTTCACCTCTTATTTGTGTAATTCGGGTGGTCATTTTTTGGCAGAGGGTTTCTTCAAAGCTACTCCTACAGAACCGTTGATGGGGCCCGCATGATCCCTTTTGTAATGTTTTGTAAGACCCGTACATTGATACATGTCAGGGGTTCCAAGGGCCCCTGAAGACCCTAAGCCGGATTTTTTAACCCCTAAACTCTAAGTATACCTTTGTCCGCTATAACAAGAACTAGGGGCGCCTGACTTGAAGACCCCACCTCATCCTCCTCTTTCCTTTAGTCGAAGCTCTTGATTATCATGGACCGCTTGGTCGTGCGAATGCTGCTCTCTCTCTCTCTTTAACCCTTACCCTAAGTCCAAGTACCTAATTATCATATACCCAAAACCCCAAAACTATAATTACTATTACCCAAATCCCAAGTACCTAATTATTGGGTACATGGACCCTTAGGGTTATAAGCGTTGAAGAACCTGTGCCAAGGCCGCCTCGAAGAAGGAGGTGACTCCCCGAGCCATGCCCGAGGCGACCCTGACTGCGTTTTCCGCTCACGTCTCAGGGTTCGGTTTAGGCCAAGGGCAGGGGGGAAAGCAGAAATTCGCTAAATACCTCAAAACCTGAGACTTACTGTAATATACTGATTTAGGGTAAGGGCTTGGGGATAGCAAAATCCCTACATACCTGGAAGCCTCAGAATTGTGATATACTAGCAGGGTGAGGCTTTATGGTTGGGATCTGCTGTGGTGTTGTGAAGCGGCCATAGTTTTTATACTAAAGCTTTGCCAAGTGCATTGTGTCAGGCCACACCAGTCCAACGAGCTTACCTTTCAGTCTAGATCACCTGTATGCAAGCGCCAGTGAAAGCAGAATGAGCAAGGGAGCACAGCAATGCGTAGTCAGCAACTAAAGAGTGCAAAACCTTTAGAGTGGATGTTGGTTGTCGTTGTGAGTCCTGCGCCCGTGAAAGCCTATAGCGAGGCCCATTAGAAAGGAAGACGCGGTTTCGACTACAGTGGTTCTTGTGGGCGGTGCTGAGGAGGTATTCTAGGAAAGGTCCAAAGTCTACGTTCTGTCCTTCATACCGGCCAGGGTTCAGGAGCATCATTGGCGCTGTATACCGTAAAGCCCTATACCAGGGAAACCCCAGCTATCAAAGATCCTGGGAACCTTTGCGGTGGGTATACTCGGGTTGCAGCGAGGTAATTTCCCATAGGCTGTCATAGTTCTTATCATAGTAAACTGTCGTGGTGTCTTGTAGTGGTAGTAGCATCCATTTCTATAGTTGCTGATATATACTCATTTTCTACAATGCTCCCCAACCCCCCAAAGGATCCCATCGTGTCTCGCAATATACCTACCTTGGACCAAGGAAGCCGAGAAAAGCCTGGCATATGGATGGTTGCCACAAACACTCCCAATATGACCAGGTCCTGAGATCCCCTCATCATCCCTCTCCATATCCCGAGGATCCTTAAGTTTATTTGCGGAGGGTTTAGGATTTAGGGTTTAAGGTTTAGGGCCCTAAGCCCTAGGATGTACAACCTAATCCTGAACACTGCGCAGCCTAGATTTCATGCAAAGATATCTTAGGCGCCCAAGAATCTTAAACATTTATCCCTACACCCTACGGAGACCGATGCAGCCCCACAACCTCAATACACTAGCCAAGGATCCTAAGCCATAAACCCTGTAGAGCCCTGACATCCCCCCGTAATCCTCTTCCCAAGCCTTAAACCCTAAACCCTAACCATCTCTATAATCCCTTTGAAGGGACCCTTAACCCTCCTGACGTCATTGCAGGCACGATTTCGTGCTGCGCAACAGGCAAGGCGGAAGCTCGAAAGGGCTGCCAAAGCCTCAGATTGACCTGGAGGTTTAGGGAGGTTGAGGGTTTGGGGTTTAGGATTTAGGGTTCTAGAATTTACGGCTTAGGCTAATTCTTGTTGGATTTAGGGTTTATTAGTAGGACTTACGGTTTGGGAGTTTAGGGTTCGGAGGTTTGGCACAGGTATAACCCAGTCATAACTGTATGACCACTTGAGTTCTAATGATATTGGGCAACTTGGATGGTGTGTAGTGGGGTTTCAAGTGCAGTTTTATTGTCGGGAGGCTATACTTACCTCGGGCCTCCAAAGGGCTTCATGGGTTAGGAGGGCGGGGTAAGGAGTTTTTGTGTATAAGAGTGCAGGGCTGCAGGTTGCTCAGTTTTAGGATTCCGGCTTCAGGGGTGGGTCAAGGCTACCCTTTCCAAACAATACTGCGGTGCCCCCCCAAACCTTTCTCACTACCGTGTCCTGGTGGCTTTCCCGTTCTTTCGGGGCCTCGCCGGGTTATCCAAGCATCTTGCAAGCGATGAGGAACCGAGCCACGCCACAGGGTCAAGATCCACACTAATATGGGGGCATGCATAGCTACTGGGGGTTCGGTTGCCGCCCCCTAATATTACAACCCGCCATCCGCTAATACTAACTATTCCCCCAGTATCAGAAAGCACGATAAAATCAGTTTTGTGGTAGGGGTTGAACGGTTTTGCTGTCAGTGGCCAGAGGATCAATCCCATAAGCCGCAAGTGCAGATAGACGAGCGAAGCCAAAGCTTCACCAGAAACCATTGGCTAGGGTCTGAGGCCATGAAACTTCAGAATGTTAGATTGGAGTTAAGGCCTCCTTAGACCCTAAACCCCGAAACCCTACAGTAAACCCCTAAACCCTTCAACCTGACATGTTTAGGGATTTTGAGGCTTAGGGCCAGGGCCCTTACTGCAGATGCTGGTATTCCCTGCCATATTTTAAAGCTTGCCTACCTTGTGAATCCACATAAGATAGTCTACTTATTCTTATAGACCCCTACGCAAATCCCTACAACCCCCAAGGTACCTTTTAGTGTTGCATGGTCCTACCGTGGGTGATGCTGCTTTGCCTGCGGCAACAAATACGAGGTCCAGCTGGAGGAGTACCAGGCGTGCGGGCGTGAGGGTTCATGTAGACCTCCTCATAAGAGTGGGTCATGTGTAGTTGTTTAAGGGTATGTGGGATATAAGGGCATAGTATGTTGATGATAAGTCTACATTACCCTTGCGGACCCGAAGGATTTCTTGGAATTGCAAGGGGATTATGGGGCTCCTTACTGAGGATTATGCAGAGTATCATTTTGATAGCGCCCCTTGTTAGGGTCCCGGCTTTTAGAGGGGTGTATGCGTGGATGATGATGTACGGGGAACATAGGGACATAGGGCAATCCAAAAACACCCATGAGTTTTGAACAGCCGACTAGCTCCTCCAGACGCCCCCGCCGCCCCCGCCGCCCCAGAATCTGCTTCCAGGAGAGAAGGTTGGCTGAGCGCATCCAGGCACAGAAGTCCGTGTAGCCTTTACGAAGACGGCTCGAATGTAACTTACGCATGAAATCCCAAATCACCAGTTTTTGCAGGGCTGTGGAGCTTCAGGGCTTAGCCTTGGATAGGCTATACAAGTAAAGGGCTTGTACAATTCAAATTGAGCTTCGACCGATTTCAAGGGTGATCAGGGTAGAGTAGGCGATTTGAGGTTTTGGGAGTCTGGGTCCGCGTTCCAAAGTTCCAGCTCCACCTGCATGAATTGGTCTAAGGGGTAGAACTTGCATATCTTGACATCATGCCTGGGATCCTTCCGTGAAAGGCATTTGTTTCTTTGTTATGAGGCATTGGCCGCCCTGCTTTCATAGTGATCCGCAGAGCAAATTTTGAGCGGCTTCTGAATGAACATGAACATTCGCAGCGGGAGTAAGCATACCAGCACTCATGATCAAGTGGTGCAAACGTCTGACGGTTCCCATGCTAATAGCAAGTATCAACTTCCGACTGCTCTATGAGTCATACGAACCTCCGACCCTGACTTTCATGGGAGCTCCAGGTTAACAGAAAGGGTCAGCGGCCACTCTCTTCTGACTTTCTTATCGTGGATGAACATAGCCAGTTAGGGCTCGTTTTCCCGACCGGCTGTTGTAGGTTCTGATTACAAGACCCATCATGAGGCCTTGGAGATCGCGCTGGAAGATGAAACTGCCCATCAGAAGGAGTGGGCGTGAGACAAGACTGCCATTTGTTCCGTGGTATGGGAGCCTTTTGTGCTTCTGGATTGTTTTTAGGACACATCAAGGAATTCTGATTTTCTAGACCCCGAAAGTTCTTGCTTGATAAACCCTGCTTGGAGGGTCCTGCTAGCTGTAAGACCGGTTATAGGTGGGGCTATCATGAGCATAGGTATGGCGTTTAGTCCCTTTGCTTGCAGGCGTGGGATTTACAAGGTTTTATATGTAAGTCCCTACACCCTGAACCCTAAAAGTACAGCTCTGCCACTTACAGGCTCGCCTTAGAGCCCACACGTTGGGTATCGGCCTTTCCCACGGCCAAGGCTCATAGGACACGCGCTTAAACAAGGCCTTCCTGTTGAAGTCCGCTCTAGTCAGATGACTATGCTTAGAGATTTCTTACAACACATGAACTAGTCAGGATGCATGAGACGTACAACTTACCACCATATTTCTCTAAGTTGATAACTCACTTCAGACGGAGCTACCCCTACCTTCGGCTATGTGACTGTCATGACTTTGCGCATCACCCCCGATGGCCACTGTGAAAGGAGCTGGAGAAGAGGCAGAAGAAGCGTGAGGTGCGACAAGAGCAGCTGAAGAAGGACCTCCTTGTCTAAGCGAATTAGGTTCTCTTTTGTGCCAGGGTTCAGGAGGTTCCTGCTACAGCCAGCTGAAATGGAAAGGACAGGATGCCCTGGGCTCTGCCAGTTGGGGTCTTCGACCCTTTGCCTGACCAAAGTGCCAAAGTTGAGCTTTTAGCTACAGGATTGCTGCGTGCACAGGTTTCTGATCTGGTTGCTTCCTTTAGCGTTTCAGTGGTAGTAAACCGTCTGTGGGCTTGTGCCGCGAGGAAGATTTGAGTATTGTTTTCCCTTGACGCCGACGGAGAGTGACGACGGCAGCAGCAATATCTGACATTGGGCACAAGACCGTTTACAAATTTCAAGGAATCTGGTTATGTACATGACATGGTGCCACGTATGTTCCATCCTTCCAACCCGTAAGCTTTTTTGTCACTCCCAAAGCCCATGTCTCCGTCTACTTACTATTCCTCCTGCTACGATTGCTATGGTTACTGTTAACTGCTACTTTATCATTTCATGCGCGCTTCACATTTGCCATCTCGTAGTACAATACTTCATGCGTGCTTCACTGTGTCGTATTACAATACTTCATGCGTGCGGTGCATTACTTGTGACATGTTACTTGAGACTGTTTTTCGAGTTACTTCCTACGTGTTACCTTTTACCCGTTGCTTACTCATTAACTGCTTGTTCCTTGCTACTTATCGTTCTTTACGTAGCACACCGTACTGTTGTTACCTGAAATTGGCCATGACTCATGACTCGTTACTTCTTCGCTTGTGATTAACCATGACTTGTTGCTTAATTATTGATGCTCACACCTTACCATCGTTACGGCTACTACTACCACTGTTTTTAATTACTGATTACTAATTTCTGTTACACAACCACTGCTGCTAATGCAACTGCTACTACAACGACTAGGACGAAGACGATGACAACCACAACAACAACCACAACAACAGCAACAACAACAACAACAACAGCAGCAACAGCAACAGCAACATCAACAGCAACAACAGCAGCAGCAACAACAACAACTACTACTACTACTCCTACTACTACTACTACAACTACTACTACGACAACTACAACAACAACAACAACAACTACTACTACTACTACTAGGCACATTTTACATAATTGACGACTCGTTTTTCTAGACATAATCTTCTTGTCTTGTAAATTATGCAGGCAAATTCGCGGGTATTT
>CAJNIZ010045701.1:0-19175 GCA_905231905.1 Symbiodinium pilosum | reverse complement strand
GACTGCAGTGCAGAAGTGCGGGCGCTGCCAGCACTTTCAAGCTCCTCCTTATTGACCGCCCTCAAACGGACGGGTCGTCAAATATGCGCGTCGCGCGTACTACTACTACTACTACTACTACTACGGAGGCGGCGACGTCAGCTTTTCTTTACTTTTTGGGACACGGAGAATTTCGATGGGTATGTTGCTCTTTTGTCGAAGGCAGTGGTTTCTCAAGCAATCGTTGTATGATTCATGATTTTAAATTAAAACCCAAATGTATTGTGAGGCTGTCATCGTCTCCCACGTGTATAAGATGGAATCTCCATCTGCTACAGTCTCTTGTAATGATGACCTCATCTTAAGTCTTACTTGCTTGAACCGCCCAAAAAGCAACCATCAAATCTGCGCTCCCCCCCCCCCAGGGGACCCTAAACACCCTAAAGCTTCCAAACCCTAAGCCCTAAAGCCCCTAAAGCCCCTAAACCCTAAAGCCCCTAAACCCTAAAGCCCCTAAACCCTAAAGCCCCTAAATCCTAAACTGTGGGCAGGATCTGGAGGAGGGTTGGGCTCGGAAGTTTGAAGCCGAGAGGTGGCAGGCAGGGAAATCTGGAAAATACAGTTTAGAGGGTTTATATGAGGGTTTTCGAAAATTAGGGGTACCTACTATAATGGAGAATCAAATGGAAAAGAAAATGGAAAATGAAATGGAAACTGGGATTATATAGGGGATTATAGGGATTCGGGTTTTCCAAAATTAGGGGTAAGTTTTTGGGGGTCCCTATAATAAGGATTATTGTATTTTGGGGTCCGTATTGGTAGTTTAGAGGGTCTATATCATAGTATTATAATGTTAGAGTATAATAGTCTAATGATATAGCAATCTAATGATGTGATCCGATGATAATGTAATATCAGGGGGATATATCAGGTTTGGTGTTTTGGGGCTGGGGGTTCAGAGTTTTGTTATTCAGGGCTTGGAGCTTTGGGTGCTGGATGTCAGGTTTCATGCGAGTGCATGGAGAGATTCGGATGCCAAAAAAGAATACCGATGGGAGGCATGCATCCACATAGTGCAAATTCTGCACCCTAAGCCTTGAACCCTAGCGCCAAACCTTGCATCTGATGGAAGCAAATGCCACATGGTGCTCCCAGGACCCCTCGCTTCTGGGTCAATGCCGTGCTTCATGAGTTGTGGGTAACAGATTTCGACAGATTTGCCATGCATCCTCATGTTGGGACAGGATAGCCTAGTCAGTCCTGGAAACTGATCTCTTTGCGTCCCCCTCCTGATGTTAGAGTATAGTATCAGATTTGCTTGCGATCGCCAATCAATCCCTTTTCCAGAACTTCCCAATTATTCTGCTTTGGCCACTGCACCGCATTTATGATGACAAGGACGATCGCTTGCAAAGAGCCCTGCTTCAGGTTCCGTATCATTTTGCGGGAACCTAAGGGTTGAGAACGCCGCACGACGCCCAATAAGCCATTAGCCACACAGTGGGGTGTTTAGAGTGTAGGGTCTTGGGCAGGGTTTAGGGTTGAAGGTTTGGGTTTAGGTTTAGTTTGGGGTTTGGAACCTAGCCTTAAGCGCGAACAGTGTTTTGTAAGTACTGTCTGAGGGAAGGCATGGAACGTCTTAGCCTTGGTCAAGAGTTGCAAATCCAGAAGCTCGAAGAACTGGAGCCAGGTTCTGGGATATGGTAAGTTTAGGGTTTAAGGTTTACGGGTTTGTGGTTTAGGGGTGTAGTTTCCCAAGATGACGGGCGCCCGGACCAATCCTTCTCAAACAGGTCTTAGACGCCCTTCGTCATGGAAGCTCCCAAAACTGTAGCAGGTTTCAAAACCTGGTATCCGGCAGGCAGAGGAGGAGAAGAGAAAGGAGGAAGAAAAGCAAAAGGACAGCTTTTTAACAGGGGTTCTGCTTGATATAGACTGGGACCTTTTCCTCAAAAAAGCCTGGTTTTACTGACTTCTCAAGCCTCGCATCCAAGGCAGCTTCCAACTCTTACCTTAGGCTTATCCCCTAAGGGCTGCAGCAGACGAGCCTCTGCTTGGTTCTCCTATGGCTCCCTACTAGGAGCCCAATACCACAAGCCTTTTTTGCACAGTTTTTCTAGATGTGCCAAGGCTCAGCAAATCAAAGTCCTGGGTAAAAGTCCCGAAAATTCTGGTTTTTAGCCAATAGTATTTTAGCTGGGTGCCCGAAGACCAGAGTCCTTGCTTAGGTGCTTGAAGCGTGTAATCAAGACTAGGACAGTGGGAGTTGCCCACAAATAGCAATTTGGTTACCAATATTAGAAATGCCTATAGAAATTGCAGTTGTCACTCATGCCCCCACTCAAAGCCACAGACTCCACGGTCCCAATCAAGATTGAGCATAGCTTTGCCTCTTAAATCAAACGCTGGATATGGTCAGCTGAGATGCTATAGTTTTGAAAGATAATGACAGAAACTACAGTGCGAGAGAAAGCCCAGGATAAGGTTTCATTTGGGCGCCCCACAAAGTTGTTGGTTTTCGAAAATCAAGGGTTTTTGGGGGTGCCTAGGATATGGATTCAATGATCCGTGTTGGGGTCTCCCGGAAATTCCCTACTTGCTTGGAAGGCCGGAATAAGCCGAGAGGTTTGGGGGGGATGAGTAGGTATGAATCCTTTAAGCCTGAAACTTGTTGAAGCCTGTGGAGCAGGTGGGTTCATAGCCCTGCGGGTAGCTACTTTGAGCAGGAAAGGGGTTAAGGGGTTTAGGCTTGGCTCACATAAACGCAATTTAGGGCCCAGGTACTGAGAACTGCAGGCTATGCGCTACAGGAAGTTTTTTTTTGCCAGATTTCTTTGGCTGGCCTGGTGAGTTCGCAGCGTTTCAATCAAGCGCCTTGAATGCAAGGGGGTTTGTCAAGGGTATGATGTGAAGGTTGACGGTTGAAGTCGGCAAGATGCAAGCCGAAGAAGTCGAAAGGGATGAGCTCGGTTTTGGGCTGTCCCCTGTCAAGATTGTCCATTTCTCTCGAGGAGAAGGAACGCTTCGAACGCTACCGGCAGGCTCAAAAGGCACCCAGCTGGGATTGCAAAGCAGCAGAGTTGTGATAGTATTGCTGAGGGAGGTTGTTGATGAAGGGCTTCCATAGTGCCAGTGGTGACCCATAATGGGCACAGGTTCACTTCCAGGCTCCTTTTCCTGCGTAGGGGCTCCAAACAAACAATTCCCCAGCCTGTCCACACATCAGCGGCGACGGCTCTCCTCTGAAAGAGCCTGAAGCATAGACGTATCACTTCCGGACCAACCTTTTCATGCTCAGAGTCAAGGTTTTCCCTTTCTGAGAAAGAGAAGGAACCACAACTGGTGAGAAGACCTAAAAATTCCCAACCAAGACGACTATATCTACATAATCGGACGACATCTACATAACCGCGAGCTCTTTTTGGCTTGTGCACTGTTTTTAACAGGGCATTCGCCGTCAGGTCTTGGTAAATCTGAAATGGAGCCCTGTAATTGGCAGGCCCTCTCGATAACATAGTCGTTTCCATGTTCTTGTCCGTTCGTTCATTCCCAGCCACAGCTAGCAAAAACTTGAGCTTCCTTCGGAAGAGTTGCTCATCCAAGAAATCGTAGGGAAAGAGCAGCTATGCCGCAATCGCCTGATGCGCATCACATCTGAACAGAAGCCGCATACGGTTCCCTCCCATTCTACTTGCAGTGCTACCCTTGTTGAGTGTCCCGTGTACGACTAGCTCGGTGCGAGGGCAGTATCCAGAACATAAGTAGCAGTCTTTTTGCCTTTAACTGTTTGCGCAGGGCCTCCAAATCTGTGTACCCAACCCTCAAGCTGGGTAGTACCCATTGCCCTAAACCGGTCTTAGGGAAAACCCTGAGTTAACTTCGTGGAAAAACATGCTGTTCGGGGTTTATGGCTGGTTAACCGTTACGAACCCTTAGCTCGAGAGGAAACTCAACATTACCCTCCCCGAGGTAACATGGAAAGCCACGTACACCCCATTTGACTGAATAGCCAATATTATTATCCCCTTAAAACCCTTTCATAAATATAGTATCAGATACCGAAAGCCCTATTCCAATGATTGCGGCCCCTACAAAGGTGGTTAACAAAAGTATGGTCAAAAGGTTCCTATAATTCAACAGCTCCTCCTCCTCCTCGTCCTCCTCCTACTACTGCTGCTGTGGATGGAGGAATTCTTGCACCACATAAGACCACCCCCCCCCTCCAGAAAATACAGTAATTCCTCAGGATTATGAGACTTAGGGTGGTGCAAGATTTCCTCTGTTATATAATGGTACCACATGGAGTTTTGCAGGAGCGCCTTGAAAAGTGGCAGGAGGAGCGGAGTAGGCCCGGTTTGTGGGTCATCTGAAGAATCCGAAAGATTTTAGCAAGGTATGGAAAAAATAAGTGGAAACTATTACATTAGCAGGGCTGGGGGTTCAGGGGTCAGGGGGCTTAGTGAGTATACTTTTCAGTCCTTTAGGCCATAGAATCAGCAGCTATCTCCATCATTAACCTGCTTGCTAATGCCCCCCCTACTCTCCAAGTAGGGTTTTCTAGACAAGGTTTTCCAGGGGGGTTGCACAAGTCAAGGGTCTCTTATGAGGGGTCACAGTAGGCGGGATTGCAGTATTTTGGATGTAAATGAGAGGAACGGTTCAGTAGAAGCCAGCAAAGCCAAGTTATCCAGATGACTGAGATGAGTTTTGTTTGGCCTCTTAGCTAGGGGTTAGTGTGTAGCCTGGGACACAGGTTTAGGGTTTCGGTTTCAGATTTTGGGTTTGAATCACGGGTTGAGCCTTATTGTTTGTTGAAGCCTTTGGGGTTAGTTTAGTATGGGATGTTAGGGGCTCAGGGTTTCGTGTAAAGGCTTCGAAGACTTAGGTCCTGCGGCATGGTAGTTATCCCTTGTAATGGTGGTCTAATAGGAATATGAAAGGACCCTAGCAAAGTTATTCCTATCCCCTTATAGTCACTATTACAGGGTCCTCCTAAATTATCCTTGTTTATCAGCAGAGTTTCGGGTCCCGATAGTACGTGATTTGGGGCGGTTTTCTGATGTGATGGTTACTTTCCAAAACAGTCCTTACCAAGTCCAAGCTAAATAGGGACCCTCAGAAGCCTGTTGCTTGCCATTAATGCCGTAGCCTCAAGCGGTGCTCCGCCATGGCGTTTCGATTTAAAGGAGAGGCGTGTTGGGCATCCTGCTTTGAAGACAGCTTTCTAAACGGTGTAGTCCTTTTGCGGGCCCAGCGTAATATCAAACATCCCCTAGGCCCGAAGACCAAACCCTAAAGAAGCAGTAAGATGCAGTGAGTAAGCCTCGACCCAAAACCTTCAAAAAGCCGTGGAACTTCACTGAACCTCGCACTTTTCCGGATAACTCCCCTCACCCCAGTGCCTCAGAATTTCTCAGCTTCTGCATCCAGCTACGACTTCTTCATGGACCCAGTGGAGAGAGCACGATTTAGAAGAATGGAGCTGGAGAGAGAGGCACCGCGGCAGGGTTCCGACTCATATCAGCTATAGTCTAAACTCCTTAGAGGGGAGTATTGTAGGGGTTATTAAATGGGCATACTGGGAGTTTAGACCATAGCTCATATCATGGATTCCCTTTTTACCGAGCTGTATTGTCCCCCCTCCCCTAGGTTCCCTTGAATACTCTAGGTTAGGACAGTTAGCATTAGATAAGGTTCATTAAGGGAGAACCTAGGGAAGAAAAAAATATGGCGGGGAGGAGCAGAGCCCATGATTCTAGATGCGGGGATGAAGTGTTCAAGAGTCCGGCCCGGTAGCTGCAGCCGGTTTTGTATGAGCTGTAGTCTAACTTCATAAAAGGGGGGCTATATAGGGAACAATATAGGGGAGTACTATAAGGGGGATACGAGGGGCTTAAACTATAGCTCAGATGGTGGTCGGTATATTTTAGTGCTGGGCCCACAGCGTGGCACTCAACCTGTACAAATACAGACAGCTACGTTTGTGGTTGACATCTTCGCATTACAGCGTCTAAGCCTACTCCTGGTAAATCTGAGTTTAGACCCTGAATGCTACACGAAAGGCGTAATAAGAGTCTGTTACTGACCACAAGCCATTTGAGGGCCTGAACCGAAGTTGCTTAAATCACATGTGGTTGATGAACCGAGCTTATCCGTAACTCTTCAAGATAGCTCAGGTCGGCGCCGCTCCACATTGTCCCTCGAGGCCTCAACAGAGAACATGAGGATAAAAAGAGGCGCTGGCGAGCCCTCCCTGGCAGCCCTGAAGCGCACATGCTAACTTGAAGCGAACAATTCTGAATCTCAGCCCTAAGCACCAATAGAAAACCTGAACCGCCCAACCTCGACCTGGACCCTGGGGCTTCAAGATATTTAGCACAGGCAGACCTTGCCGCCCTCGAGAAGCGCGAGGCGAAGGAGGACCAACGAATTTGGTTCCAGGCCTACCAGTAGACGAAATCTGAAACTCTAAGTCGTATAGTCAGCTTAGCGACTTTGGCTTTTGGGTCTAGAGGCTATGGAGTTAGGACTTGGTGCTGTAGGCTTCATAGAGCAGCTACTACAAAACAACGTACCCCCGGAAAGCTAGAGAAACCGCACATCCTAAACCCTACGGTTTGTATCCAAGTCGAGCTCCTCAGCCGTAGGTTTCTTATACCTTCAAATCCCCTCAACCCCCAACCCCCAAGCCATTAACCCTCCAACCCAATCCGCCTGAACCCAAAAACCCCTCAGCCCATCATTCCTCCTTGGAAATCCACGATACCCAAAATGTTGAGCTACTCCTGTTGATTCTGCATATCCTGCATGATCTTGGTATGCTGGAGGACCATACTTCGCACGATCTAGTGCCGTTTTGATCACGCAATATTTTTGGTGTCACCATCTACCCTAAAGGTAGCGATCCGTTGCCTGATTCTATTTCAAACCTAAACCACCCTGAACGCCGAACCCTAAACCATGCTAAGCCCCAAGCACTTAGCCCCAAACCCGAAACCTTACACCCTACACCTCCGACCTCGGACCCTTTCTACGTTCCTAAACCTAAACCACGCTCCAAGACCTTAAGGCCCAAAACCTGAAAACAATATATCTCAAACCTTGAATCTCAAACCCTACAAGGCCTGAACCTTAAAACCCCATACCTTCGAACGAAACTTAAACCCCATCCCCTGAACACTAAACCTCAAACCACCAAGCTCCAAGCCCAAAACCTTAAGCAAACCCCAAACCCCAAACTTTAAAGCCAAATCCCTAAACCTTTAACCGCAGTTCTTACACCCAAAGCCCGAAACCCTAAACCAAGCAGATCCAGACTATCTCACCAGGAGCGATGCCCCATTCGCCGACTGGAAGTTGAGGTGGGCACGCAGGGGCGATCATTCTTGTTTTGATTCTTATTACGAGGTTTATTCTTATTGCTATTGTGTTTTATTAGAGCACTAGGGCGGTTTGGGATGGCGATGTCTTTACGATTAGGGTGTTCAAGGCTCGGAGTTTTAGGTCCAGGTTTTGCAGGGAGTCAGGGTCTTCAGAGATCAGGCAGAAGATAATATGGCCCCCGCACGCTTGCAAGAGTGGAGGCCTCAACATACAACCGCGGGCCAACCCTTGCAGGCGCGAAACTGATGAAGTTAGCAATGGAGGTCCACCACAAGGGAAACACCTCTCCAACTCTTTCTTTGGCGCCGTTGGGACATCCTACTGCTGGCTCATTCAAGATTGCTTTTTCAGGTTTCATGGTTTTGGGCTTTTTGCATTACAGGGTGTTCAGAGCTTGCGGAGTCGAGGGTTCAGGGTTGAGGAACCACACAAGGAACCAGGCTGAGGCTCTTTACAAGGCGGCTCAGGGTTTACGGTTTGGGGTTTAGGCTGCTCTTAATGTGGTCCCAAAACATGTCTGTTGATTTTTGTGGGAGACCAAGTCTCACATTCAGGTGAGAATTGAAACGCTTGTGGCCTGCGCACCTTTTTGAAGCTACCCCCCTCTAAGTAACCATGGAACTCCATGCAGACCCTAGGGACCAGTTGTGGGGGACAGAGTATCAGGGGCGCCGCCCTGAGGAGTAGTTGTCATGTGGATTCTCTTCAAGCAGAGTTGCATACACCACACATACCCACCTCGCAACTACCTAGAAGTGTCCGTAAAAGTGTAGCCCTTGCAGTCCGTGCCAAGGTCGTCTTGTGTCATGATCAGGGCCTCAGGGTTCCTCATTCAAGAAGCAAGGGTTTCAGCTTGTTTTGAACTTGCCAGCCGGTTTGTTTCTGAAGAGGCTTATAGCGAAGCTGCGTTAAGTTTGATACTGTTTTCCTCAGCTGAAGCTGAGATGAGGATAATCTTCTTGCAGAGGCTTATGACTTGTAAAGGCACGTGTTTGCAAGGCAAGGGGGCTAAAGCCTCAAGCAGGAGACGAAGAAGGATGGCTGGAGTTCTTATGTATGGCTCACAAGGCCAGAAGTTTAGTTACAAAGTCCCCTCGACCCTGAGGACCCCTTAGAGAAAGACGACTTCTTTTCTTGGGCAGAAGAGAAGCCCCCTAGATCTGACCCCTTGAAGGCGCGCCTGCAGGAACTCGAGGACCATGGCCCAGACAGGGTTTAGGGTTTAGAGTTTATAAGGGTTTATGGGGTTTAGGGTTACGGGTTTAGAGTTTGGGGCTTAAGGGCTTAGGGCCCTGAATCCGAATTGGGGTGTCAAAGCTATGATGCTCCATTAGGTTTCCTTTTGGTGCAGACCTTCTTCCTTGAGGCACAGAGATGGGACCCCAGTTTCGAGAAGTGCTCCCAAGGGGATTTCAAGATAATTTCCACATTGAGGGGAACTTTCTCTGGCCTCGGGTCATCAGACAAAAGCAGATGAGGGCTGGCAATGCCGGATTTCAATCGCTGCCGCAACTGGCAGGGCTTTGGCTTTAGGCAGGTGCATAGTCATATGTTATTGCAGCATCATGAGTACTGTGCTCGTCTTGTGCTTGTGATGTTGTGTGCAGCTTTGCTGCGCGGAGTCTCCACTTGGGTTTCAGTCTTTCCGTGAGAGTCTGTAGAGGCTTTACCGCTCTCCCCCGGCCCAGTATCACTGTGCAAGCCACAGATAAGGTTGGGGGAAAAGACCCATTCTATGGGCCCTAAGGCTTGCTAGAGGGATTCTAAACGCCCTTTTGAGAGTATAGTAGCGTTTAGGATGAAGCGCCTATACCAGCGGCCCATGGCTTCGACTCTTTGATAGACATGGGCCCTGTACTGAGAAACCTCCCAGTCCCAAGTGTCTAGGGTTTAGGATTCAGGGGTTTAGGGTTAGGGTGTAGGATTCGGGTTAAGTGTTTGGGTTTAGGGTTAAGGATTAGGTTTTAGGGGAGAGTCAAGCACAATACACCCTATTACAGCGGACTGGCCTTTGAGAGCCAACTGAGCCCTCCACCCACGAAGAGGCCCTGAAGCGAACCTGGATCACTCTGAATACTGGGGCCCCTGGGGATACCTGATGCCATGAGGAATAGACAAAAACATTGGACCCCAAAAGGAACCATACTTAAGAACACTCCCCACGTGTGACGCAGTGAAGCAGATTGAGACCCCAAAGTCTCAAATACCAGTTCAGCCTAGCTGTTTGGAGCCAATGGACGTGTCTTAACATAGATCCCATGTAAACCCAAGCAGGAACCCGATAATCGCTGTTGAATCCTATCTAGGATTTCCCAGTTAGTCGACATGTGAGACTTAGAAAGATTGCTTTTAACTGCCAAAAGGGCCGTGAAGGCGGACCGTGACCCTCATGGGGTAATATCCATTGGGGTAATATTAGGGGTTATATGAGCTATAGTCTAAACTCCTTAAAGGGGGTTATATGGGGGATTATATAGGGGAGTACTATAGGGGATGTTAACGGGGATACTAGGAGTTTAGACTATGGCTTATATTGGGTTTATAGCGGGATAATGGAAAATGAAATGGAAACTGCTATTCAGGGTTCAGGGTTTAGGCTCCATCCTAACACACCAGCCCCAAACTCAAGCCTTAAAAGGCCTTTATAGAGGTCCCCTACACAGTCGATACTTGGTTGCTCTAGGAGCCGCCAAATTTACCTTCGGCTTTATTTTCATGGATATGCTTCCGAGGAAATTTTCCTGATTTCTTTTGGTCCTAAAGACAACCTTTTACCTCCCAACCCGACATCCCAAATCCACAGAGCTTTAATGCCCAAACCCCGCATTGTCACATATAACTCCCAAAGCCTTCTACGATACCTTAACATCACTTCTTCTGCAGGGAGCTTGAAACACATGCTTAACACCTTGACAGTTCAGAACTGCCAAACCTCCACATTACATCTACTTCCCATCCTAAGGACTAACCCCTAAAGCCCGCTATCAACCCTCAACTCCTCCAAGACATTTCACAGAACCCACCCACTGCTTTCACAGGACTCCTTAGACCAGAGGCCTTTCATGCCTCCCAGACCGCCCGAGCGACCGAAGCCAGTGTTGGAGCAGTTGGATGAGGCTTTTGAAGCATGCAGGATTTGGAGGGGAATTCGGATCTAGAGAATGAAGCCAGAGATTTATAGCAGACAGTGTTTGAGCTTTGTAGGATTATGGCAAGAAAGTACATCGCTCGACTAAACTGTGTTCCTATTATAGTATAGTAGATTCCATTTTCTTTCTCATTATTACTATATAACCTATATATACCCTACTACATTCTAGTAGTTCGTCAAGCCTACATTAGCCAAATAGTGCTGTGCCTGCCGGGGAACCGATTTGTCTGGAAGTATCCTCAAGCTGGCCCTCACCTTGAACCCCAGATCCAAAGCGTTTAGGGTTTAGGGTCCCTGAGAGCTCATGATTTTGGTGGCTTGGCCTTGATATGGTTCTTATCGGTCTAGCTTTTGGTGGGGTTTCCAAACACGGGTATGAGCTCCCGACTGCTTTGGGGTTTAAGGTTAGGGGTGTATCCCTGTAAGAGGGAAGCCCCCAAGTTTGGGAAACCCGCTTGCCTGATTGTCTACGCCATGTTTCCATCCTGGGTTGCTCCACGAGCTCCCGAAAGTAGAAAGACTTGCTGGTTAGATTTAGGGGTGTATATATATATATATACACATAGTTGTCAATACTTAGAGGGAAGATAATGGCTAGGGCTAATGGAAAAGAAAGTGGTTCCTACATCATAGGGTTTTGGGGTTTAGGCTTGGAGTGAGCACGTGAGAGAGAGAGAGAGGCTTGGTTGTTAGTAGGGAATGGAAAATGTCACGGACAAACAAATGGAGCATGAAATTGGAATTCAGGGCTGTCACACACTCGCAAAGTCTCTACAGGCCGTTTCCATGTGGGTAGGGGCATAGGGTTTAGTAATTTAGTGTTGACTTACTGGTCTTTACTCGCGGGCAATGAAGCAAGGGAAAAGAAGATGGAAACTATTATTTACGGTTTCAACAGGGTTTCGGATTTATAGCTTAGGGTTTCAGGAATGGAAAGGAAAATCGAAATTGCCATAATGGAGATCACATGGAAAGAAAATAGAACATTAGATAGAAACTAGAGCTATGTGGGGATATGTTTTCTAGGGGAGTGGAGAGAGAATGGATGCTATTGTATTACTGCGGATTGCTAGATGTGGGGCTTCTGTAGGGATGTATGTCTCCAGAACCATACTGCCAGGAAGAAGATGCAAGACCCAGGATCTGTCAGCTTGAAGCAGCTTTGAAAGCGCAACTTTGCCGGGAAACCCTAAGCCCTAAACCCCTAAACCCCAAAGCCTTTTGGCAGGACTCCCTGTTTCTTTGGAAACCCAGTCCCAAAATTCTGCCAGGCAGAGCCCTAATCCCTACATTCTATACTCGTTTGTGGTTTAGGACTTTATCCTGAACCCCAAACCAAGCTTATGACCTACTGGCGGTTTGTAGGGCATGGAGGAAAGATCTACCAGTTCCTGTAGCGCTTCAAAGCTATCCCCATAGTCCCAGTTTCTCTGCTCATCACCAGCATGGGAAAAAGGCAGGGGATTGAGGGTTTCAGAGTTAGACTTCTAACCCTGGCGTTATAATAGGGTTGCATAAGGTTTTATGAGGGCTATTAAGAAAAAAAAAACTTGTACCGCCTGGATCAAAGTCCTTTAGCTCCCCGACCGCGGTGTTTGAGTTCGAGCCACTCTTGCGCTTTTGTATCGCGCCTCATCGGGGGCGGGTGCCTGGTCCAGAGGCATAGACTCTGTAGGCTTTAGGGCTTTGGGCTTTGGGTTAGGCATTTCGGGCTTTTAGGATATTTTGAGATGTATGGCCTAGGTCAGGGTTCATTCAGGTTTAGATTCAGGGCATCGGTTTGTGGCTCGCAGCTTTGGGATTCTTGGGTTTAGGGAGAGTAGTCCTTCGCAAGTAGATGCAATTGAGCTGGAGGAGCGGGGATAGAAGTGGAACCTAGCAGTGCCTGTGATCATCTGTTATAGTTCTAGGCTGCGGATTTAGGTGCAACATATACTGTGTACTGTGTGTTGTAGGGTGTCCAGGGAGGAGGGTTCAGAGCCGCAACACATTTTTAGAGCCAAGAGCTTGCTAGGTTCAAACCCTAAACCTTTAAGTGGCTTCGGTCTAAAAGCCTGCGGGTCTAGGGTTTGGGGTGAAAGTCGGGACTTGTGAGGAAAACAGGATAACACTGATGGGAACCCCCCCAGAAAACAGGTTCGAAGTGCCACAAACTTTGGCCTTGTGATTGCTGCGAATGGGGAATGGTAACTACAGGTTAAAATATAGGGGATATTGTGAGTTTATTTTCGGGATATCATGGGCTTTAGGGGATAGTATGCTACCCTATTTTCTGAGTCTTTGAAGAATACAAGATACATCATAACTGCGGAAAGCAAAAGTGGCTATAGATTATGATAGCACAGTCTTAGGCAGGACCTTTGTTTACGGAGGCCCCCTTTGTTGATAAATTGTCCCAGCGAACACTGACAGTAAGGGCAATCGAGGCCGGCGTTTGGGGTAAAGAGTTCCTTTCAAGTTGTGTAGGGTAGCGTAATATATCAAATATAATCCCTTTTGATGGTCCCCATATTCGCCCACCCACTCTCTGCAAGTATCAGTAAGTCTACAGGACATTTCAGAGGTCGCCTTTTTTGACTTAAGCAGGAGTTGCCGCTGTTACAATGGAACAGCTTCGTGTAGATGAGGCTATGGACACCATCATACAGTGCTTCAGGGTGATGCGCATGAGCTTACAAGACTTGCCCGTCTCCTGTATGTAGGGAAACCCCTACTGTCACTCACAGGGGAGTTTGCGCACAAAATTCTGGGCACAATCCAGACCCATAGCACCCATTATAGGAGCACCATTTGGAACACTCAAGAAAAAGAGGACCTCCATTTGGGGCCACGGCGTTTCCCGACCATCGTTTGCCATCCCACCCTGCTAATCCTGGTCTCTCAACCCTGGATAAAAGTCCGGAGCCCTAAATCCCCTGAGTCCTCCCCAAGGCCTAGCTCTAAGTGCTAAGCCTTCCAATTCCAAATACAATCCACACATATACCCCCAACAATATTGCCTACATTCCCTCAATCTTAAGCCAAGCCTTATTCTGCGTTGCTCTTAATAGGAACTTGAATTAAGTTACTATAGCAAGGAAACCACATTATTCACCACATACCCATAATTGGGTAAGTTAATTTAAGTTCCTTAACAGCCCAGTACTTCAAGGTGGTGCACCAGCCGTTGCACCACCGGCAGCTGGCACCATGGTTCCTGGCCATCAACACTTTCCGAAAAGGGGGGTTTGGGGTTCAGGGTCAGGGCGACTTTGTAAGCCCTATAACCTGCATTATAACTCCAGGCAACCTACGTACTACGCCCCCCTAACCCTCCAAGTACTGTTGTCATCAAACATCCTGCATGACTTTAATATACTGCAATGCCAGAGTCTTCAAGCAAAAAGCTACGCAGGGTCATGCAGGATTTTCACTATCCACTCTAGGATGTGTTTATATACATATATTTGTTTGTATTCATGTGGCGATTGCAAAAAAGGATTGCAGGGTCCTTCGTAATCATCATATAGGTAGGGATCACTTTCAGATATGCAGGTTTAAGGGCTACAGCACGTTTAGGCCTGAGCCTAAACCCTTAAGGTCAGGCCTCTGAGGCTTTTAAGTATTGTTCGTACTTCCTTGATGTTTTCAACAACTTGAGGAAGCAGGTGAAAGTATGCTCCAGGGCGGTCCGTTCGGTATATCTTAGGAAGACCCCCCCCCCTCCCCCAAACCCTGTGATAATGGCACAATAGGAGTATATAAGAGGACCCTAATATAATCCCTATTTTCCGTTATAGCCGCTATTACAGGGTGGGCGGTCCACCTAAGGGATACAGCATGTTAAAAGGATTTCACACATTTCCAGTTTCGTCAAGGTTGAATAGCTAACTCCTGTTCAGAAGATGCACTCCTCTCGCAAGAAGGTCCTCGACGACATGTTTGCACAAACGTCCGTCCAGCGTCCAGCTCCCTCATGTGTTCTATATAGTGAACCTCCGTGTCCGGATGTCGGTGTCCACATCCTTCAGGCAAGAACAAGTAGGACATGGCGTGGGGCTTGTTGGACGTGTGCAGCCCCTGGCTGCATATGAGCCTCATAGCTGGCTTGACCTTTGACATATTCGATAAATCTCTGAGAGCGCAGGAGTGCATCTAGCCACTACAAGTCTGCCATGTATCAGAACTCTTGTTACTCGGGGATTCGGACCTGGAAGAGGTGCCAGAACATTTGCTCACGGCTCTTCACAATGCAGTTTCGTCTTTCATTCCCACACACTTTGCAGTTAAACGTTGTCCCCCTTGTATCATCTTGTTCTACTTTACCAAAGGATACATGGACTCCCTGGGAAGTTGTTCGTTTGATTACAATATTGTTGGCGGCTTCCTAGTTTTCACAAACCTGAAGAACTAAGCCCGGAATTTGACACTAAACCCCAACCTTACCTTTTGAAGCCCTTTACAAACCAGGTAATCTGTAATCTCAGGTGATTCCTCTCCCGTCGGTGCCTATGCCCGATGGGCCGCTACCCGAAGAATGCCGCCCGATGAACAGAAGCAACTCCAAACCCAGTGAGGGTGTGGGCCACACATTCTGATGTTCCACGCGGTTGCATAGGCAGTGTGCCTATGTATCCTCTGTTTTGGACATAGCTTGGCTGGGGATAGACCTTAATTCTTAGGCTTGGGCTTTCGGAGTTGAGTTTTGGCAGGTGCCAGGCAGGTACCTGGTACAGAAATTGCTCTGAACACGGCACATTCCTGGTTTAAAGCTGTCCTGAACTCTGAACCCAGAACCTTAAACGCTAGCCTGTATGGCCATGCAAGCGGCAAAACCCTGAGCCCAGAACCCTAAACCCCCTTGTTAGGCAATTCGTGACTGCTACTCGGTTTACGCAGTTTGGGTCTCGTTGTTGACAAAACGGGCTACTACAAGAAGGTGGTCTTTGACTGAGGCATTGTTGTAGCAACCACTTGATGCATCTTTTGAGTTATATAGGTCTTCTGCCGGAGATTTCTCCCGCAAGTCGACGGCTTACAGTCAGCAAGGTTTAGGTGCAGAAAGCGAGATACCATGTAGGGACCTCATTTAATCGTTACATACGCCTGAGATAAACTCCCGGCCATCATGATATGCCTCTTACATACCACCTCATAAGCTCCTCCCATTCAAAACTTTCCTACTGCAGTTCGTCCTACAGGCTTTTGCACCCTTAACCCTAATCCTGAAGGAACTGTCTTCAGTTGTGGGCCTTGGCGTTCATGCTAAGTCTGCTAAGTAATTCTGGGGCCTGAAAAAAAAGCCCTGAATATTACCGAGGGGTTCTACAGGGGCTATATAAGGATATGTAGGGTGCTAGGGGATATTGCCCCATTAATGGAGAATCAAATGGAAGATGAAACCGCAACTGGGTCCATATAGATGGGGGCCTACACCATTGCCAATGGCTTTTAGGTCCGCTCGAGGTACGCTAACCATACTAATACAAGGAATCTAGGACCTTCGTATTTGTAATTCTTTTGGCGCCAATATTAGCCAGATTGATTCTGGCTATTCCAGAAGCTTTGACCTCCACTACAGTACAGTGGTCCCGATAGGAAAGAAACATTGACATTCCAGGGTTCTTTTTAGTTTCCTTGCCAATGTTTGGCGTTGCAAGGCGAGGACAACGTGAAGAGGTCGCATCCGATTGGTTGGGACTGGGGGGCGGCGGTAAACTCCTAGAACCTTAAGCCCAGACCCCAGACCTTCAACCCTAAAGCCCTTAACTCCCTCGACTTCTCAAACCGTTCAACCCTGAAGGCCCCAAACCCTTGAACCCCAACGCCCCACACTCTCAACTTTCCCAAAAAAAGAAGACCAAGCGCTTGAGATCCAGCATTTTAGCAGGGACTTGCCGGGTTTAGGCTTAAAACGTTGGGGATTTTGAGTTTTGCGTTCAGGGTTTAGGGTTTAATCAAGGGATTTGGAGCTTAGGCTATTGTCATACACCCTCTCCCTTGATGGCCTCCTGCCTCCTCAAACATCAATTTTCACCCCCTTGCAAAATGGGTACTACAAGACGTATATCTATTGTTGCAGGGTGAAGAGCGTCCCATAGATTTCCACAGTTGATCAGGTCTGGGGACGCTCTCCTATGCAGGGCCATGATTTGATTTACATGGCTTGCATATAATCCCGCCAACCGAAAAGGTGTACATGTGTTTGCATGTCTGCACGTTGTGCTCCGAGATTTGGTACGCCCATGGTTCTACATCCGTCTGAGGCCTCACTAGGTCTGCACATTAAATGCCATGATTCACTTTGATCCCTCAACTCACCGAGTAGAAGAAGCAAACGAAGTCTACTGTAAGCTGAACTGCTTTAAGAAAGGATTTAGTAAGGATTCTCAAGTAACTTGTGCTATGCACAGCGGTTCCGCACAGCAGCCAGGAAATCACCAAGGATTCGGGAACCTATCCCCTACAGCCCATTCTTGTGATGGCTCCCTGATGTTGATATCGTACCACTTCAGGCTTAGGTTTTTTGGAAGTTCATGCCGTGTTACAACTGGGTCCGATAGCGAACTATCTTCATGTAGCAATGAAATGGCGCTACGTATCAAGTTCTCCGCTTATACTTCGGCTGATCCGGTTCTAGATAGAATTCAGCCTCAAAGACATTTGCGTCTCTTGCATTTATAGCCCGTTACAGTAGTTTTCATTTGTTTCTCCATTATCCCAACATAACCCCTACATATACCCCATTATCCCTGTATAACCCCTATATGATCCCGCTTTGGAGTCTGTGCAGGTTGAAATGGTCGATCATGTCCATGATGCGTGGCCTGCACTCAGGGCTGGCAGGTTGCCCATTGGGGCTTTGAGCGTATCTTATAGTATATTATAGTACAATACAGTATATAGTGTAGTACTGTATAGTATATCATAGTACATTATAGTGCATTGTAGTATAATATACAACTGGTGATTACTTCCGGCTTTTCAGAGGGGGCCTTTGTCCTTGACCCAAAACCTTAAACCCTAAGCCCTTTAGTAACCTCTTTAAGCTTAGTATCAAGCATGTCACCCAATGTATCTAGTGCCCCATAGCGGAAGCCCAGTTTGGCAGGGAAGGGTTTGTTGCGCAGTCCCTTTCTGTCCCTTGTTTTGGTGAAGTTCGCCTTTTGAACCATGACCACCCATGTCACAGTCAGCATTTGGTTAAAAAGCTGGCTTTGCTTCATTCATCCTTCAAGTATGCTTCCTAAACTCCAGCAAATAAGCAGGACCTTTTGGTGCTCATTACCCCTTTACTAAACCCAAAACCCTTTCGTACTTTCCATGTTCTTTTTCATTCCTTCATTCCCAGCTAACCTCAGACAAAAGGTTTCGGGAAGCCCAGCCCTCTTAAAAATCGACCGCGCCAGAGTCTGAAGATAGCCCTAAGGTCCTTTGGGGTTGGGGTAGCCGAAATCCCCGTCTTACTAGCCTGAATGGGGTTCCCAAAATTAGGGATACCTTTTCTGGGGTCCCCTTAATGAATTATAGTATTTTGGGGTCCCCCTATTTGTGGAAATTACCAACTACCTTGAGCCAGAGCAGGCAAGCGCAAAATCCGAGACCCATCACACCTGATTCCCTGAACTGGTTTTCTCCTGCACTCAAACCCGGGGGATACTGGGAGTTTAGACTATAGCTCACATGACTTTGCAGATGGATAGGTGGATCGGACGGCGACCCCCAAATATACCTCTATGACAATAGTAATTTCCACTTCCTCCATTATGCCCATGTTCCCTACTGAACCCCATATCCCCTAAACCCTAAACCCTATGACTGCTCTACAGGGTCCTGAGCACTGGAGCCAAGGATCTTCTTCGGCATCGGCCGCGCTCTTTGCGCAATTGCCCTAGGAGCGGTTCCTTGTCGCAGCGGTTTTGGGGCATAGGATGTGGTATTTAGGTTTCAGGAATTGGGGCTTAGGGTTTGGGATTTAAGCTCAGGACTTTGCTTTAGGGCTCAGGATTAAGGGCTTAAGGTTATCACATCCCCTTGCCGCCAGACCGACACAAGGAGCATGGGGTGGGGTAAGGCCCCAAGCCCTCCATCCCCAACCTGAAACCCTAAATGGGGGTTTCGCAAAATCAGGGGTACCATTTTGGGGTCCAAATAATAAGGATTATAGTAAATTATAGTATTCCAAAATTAGGGATACCTTTATGAGGGGTCCATATACTAAGATATTATATATGTATATTGGGGCTTTGTTGGGGTAATATTAGGGTTATGTATTGGGGTGATATAGGGGTTTACGGTGTGTTCCGTTCAGGTTTGGGTGAAAATGTGCTGGAATTGGAGCTCTCTGTGCCATACTTGCATGCCCTGTGCATTTACATGTGTATATAGATCTATACATACACTCATATAGAGTTCTATACGTACATATACATGTATACATATTTGTATATATACATATACGTATATGTGAATATGTATGCGTTAGCGCGCATGCATGTATGGATGTATAGGCACCGAAAAATGCGTACACGCATGTTTCATACGCCCCCTACAAATTTCCTCATAGATAGCCCCACTACAAGGTGTCCTTCGACTTCTTCGCACTCCTCAACCTCTTCATCAGCCACTTGGTTCCTCCTGTTGGTCATGGGATTACCATGCCCCCCCCCCCCCCACATGCATC
>CAJNIZ010045700.1:26542-39339 GCA_905231905.1 Symbiodinium pilosum | reverse complement strand
AGGCATGGGAAGCTCATAAAAGATTTTCGGCACAGCAAGCTTTGAAGGAAAGCTTGCCGCACCTTCACAAACTACACTCCTCAACATGTACTGGAACATGTATTGAAAAAATAATAAAGTTGAAACACTTTGCACACCTCGGCAACCGTAGGTGAGCAGGAAGGCGCAATGATATCTAGCCTATACTATGTATATAGGATCGTAAGGGCAAAAAGAACACGCGACAGTATTTGGCCTACGTTATGGAAGGTTACAGGGGTAGCAAAAAGGCCCAATGCCAATTTTCTCTATTCAAGGTTTGCGGCCGTTATTATCTGGCATTTTTCTGTGAGGACCCCAGCCAGGAGTCCTTGCAGGCCCTAAGTCCCAAAGCCCTAAAGTCCTGAATCCTAAACTTGAAACCCACAGCATCACTGCTTGGTGGCCTCTTATGGCAAATTTTGTTTGTTTGACTGGATGGATTTCGTGGATTTTGTTTGGGATGGCAAAAAAAAAGATGTGAGTCCGTCGGAATTGCATGTTGTGCAACAACCACGCAGAGCCCGAAACACGGCGTGGGACATGGAAGTTGTGCACAAAATCCACTCTTTAGTTGTTTTTCTTCGCGAAGTTGCCGATCGAATTGCATTTCGTCGTTACTAAAAAATCTCAAGTTTCAATAGCGGGGCGTTTTTTGCAATTGCTTTGTTGCAACAATGCTGTTTTTTGCAGTGCTTGCTGCTTCGCCTCTATGTGCGATTGTGTCTGAAATGCATGCTTTGAAAACAACACACGGAACCCGAAACACTGCTTGGGACAGTGATTTTGTGTCTTTCCATTATGACGTGACGAACAACACCAGAAAGTCCCGACTGCGAACTTTGCCCCTTCTTCAAGCTAGCCCCCTTCCGAAGTACTGCGTTTTGCAGGGTTTTCTTGCTTCTCCAGTTACGGGGCAGCCAGGATAACGGGTCGTCAAATACATAAAGCGCGCGTACTACTTCTACCTCTACTCCTACTAGTTACTAGTTTTAGTATTGCTGCTGCTACTCATTACTACTTAGTATGTACTACTTACTACTCACTACTACTGCTACTTTTTTTATTGCTGGAACACGGGCAATAACAACGCTGCTTCGACGTAATTTGGTATTGGGCTCAGTTGCACACGTTGCCAGCGCCATGATGCGCCATGGCTAAGGCCAGCAACCTTTCGTGCGTCGGAAGGCTGTGAGCAAGTGGAATAAATCAAAGCTTGTTGCAAGTTTGTCATGTTGCGATTGTGTGAAGCAGTTCATATACCGTTTTTACGTTGAGCCTGAGCTGGAGGCAAAGATGGCGGCATGTTCCGCAGCTCCATGAAGGCAACGGCAGGAGTTAAGTGGGCCACCAATTGTGGGTTGTATTGCTGTTAAGCAGTATGTTGTTAGTTGTCAAGCCAGGATGTTTGGTTACATTGCTCCGAACGAAGATGCAACAACCACCCATGCGTGCCCATGTGTGGATAAACGCAGGACGTGACAGCTAACTAAAATGAAGAAATAATCCAGCAGGCTCAAACTTGTAAACGTGATCTCCCACAGCACTTGTAATGCATTCCGGTGTGGCAGGGGGCTGAGTGGTGGGGATACTTTTATGATGACGGATTCTATCTACCTCATGGAGGTATACGCAGCACATTTCCACCCGCTGCATTGCATGTGCACAGCTCCCGACGTATGATTACAATGAAAGGCAAGCATAGCTGGGCTTGCCAAAACTGTTGAAACCACCGGTGGGTTTTGTTTTTTTGCTTTCTTTGTGTTCAGTGTGTTGATTGCTGCGTTTGTTTTTCCAGCCAGTTGCGTTTGCCTTGTCGAGTGTTTTTTTTGCTCTTGGTCATTCCTTGCGATTTTCCTCTCAAGTTTTTTGTGTTCACGTGTCTGCATCATTCTGCGTCTTTTGCAGGTCGTGCTTTAGAATTTGGACCAGCCTTGCCATTCTCAGTGCCCAACTAATTGCTTTTGTCGCTTGTCAATTATGTAAAGATCTTGGTCGCCTTTGACATTGCGCTGCCAAAAGAAATGCACGAGGCAAAAATGTCTAATGTCGGCCGGGCGATTCAGCCAGGCTGCTCAGATCGATTGAGTTGTAGGCTCGGCGGTGGGAGTTTCTGGTGCATTTGACTGGGGCAGTGAGGATGGCGGAGGAAGCCATGCGTGGAGGTTATTGTTCATACGGCTTCCGAACCTCAACCCTAGTGTATGCTAGTCCGGTTGGAATGCAAGGCCCCAGAAACTCTTTTTTCTAAGCGTGATGAACTTTCAAGTTGTTTTCCGAATGCTCAGGGAGTAAGCCTGTGGCGGAGGCACACCTGCCATCAGGGTTGCTGCAAACTGCTAATGGTTGGGATGTCACGGCCAACCGGAGAGTTGCACACGCTACTCCCATGATCAGCGCTTCGATGCGAGGCGTCTGAATCGTACTTACTGTTGTCTTAGGAATGTAAAAATGGATTTTTATGTTAGGTCCTACATAACCAATTATCGTAGTTTCCATTTTCTTTTCCATTCCTTCCAAACCCTAAACCCAAAAAACCGCACCCTAAACAATAAGCCCCAAACCGTGTGAATACTCTCCCCTTGCTTATGCTGGCACTGGAGAGGTGCGAAGGAGTGTTAAATTAAAAAACACCAGACCCTGCACCCAAAACGCTTAACCTATATAACCCATTATAGTAGTTTCCATTTTCTTTTCCATTTCCTCATTGCTAGCTAACTGAGGGTAAGTCTGGCGAACCTGCAGGGTCACGGTGCTTTCGGTTTGCAGTGCTCCAGCGAACATGGGCAAGCTGACGCAACCTCTTCTCAAGACCTTTCTTGACCCCTCTGTGTTTTGCATGGTTTCAGATTGGTGCATCATTTTTATTTGCTGTGGCTTACGGGAGTGGGCTCGACTCTAACAAGCAGATGCTGCATCAGGGCCCCGGCGCCGATGCAAAAGGGGGTAGGGGCCTTGGGTTTGGCTTCTTTGAGGGGTCTTGGGGTAGTGTGGGGATATCTCCAGGACATGTTGGCGGAGGTGTTTTGGGGTCTGTTGAAATTATTGTGAGTCTTTTTTAGAATGATGACTTCTAGGTATCTGAGAGGTGCTTCAGGCATTTCTGGATGCTAGATTTCAAAGCTTATGAGCTTCCACGGCTGGAAGAGTCTTTGCTAGAAAGGTAGAGGTAACGTGGCAGGATTCGGCTTGGCAGCGCGCTCGATCCAAATTCCGTCTTCCAGGAGTGCGGTTGTTGAGAAACATGCAATGTTGGACTGCAGTCCAAGAAGAGCCGGGTTTTGCCGGCAGAAATGATGGTGTGCAAGCCTGCTTGTCTGTGCAAATTGTGGGGCAAGGTGCGGGTGTGAGACATTTGCTGTGTTCAGCGCTTTTGAACGCTTCCGCAACCAAATGAAATGAATTTTACGTAGGTTTATCGAGAATCTGCACTGATGGCGTTTTCTGATGTAACAAACATACCTCTGGTATTTATTCAGTCTTGGTTGCTGCGATGTGGTGGCATCTACAGGACACGCTGCACAGCAGGGTGGGGAGTGGTGAGAGATAATACACTGCATTGTTGTGATTCTTGCAATTAGGCGCCCTGTTTTTTGTTTACTTTCAAAGTGCCGATCTTCCTAGTTCGAGCTTAAGACCAATACTTCAGAGATGCCTCACAACTTCCGCCTTGTATAGATCCTAAACATTCGTAAGCCGCAGACTTTGGACTTCAAGCCTCTAGCCCCAACCCCCAAGCCCCCAAACCCACAACCCAAGCCATCGACCCTACAATCACAACCCTAAAGCCCAAACATAGTCCCTATAGAATCCCCAATACTTGGTACATGTTTTGATCGACATGGTTTTTTCGTGAGACGTAGTATATTAGGCATTATATCCAACCACAAGGGGGATCCTATGTCCACTGTTCAGGGCCCTGTGATAAGCTAATATTGAAAGTAGCTTATGTAATCACCAAAATTTCTCTACGTAGCCTCAACGATTACACCAACTTTCCTCGAGTTATTGCGGACTTGAGGCTTTCGCAGAGAGTCGGCGCCCAAAGGGTTTAAGGGTGTAAATTTCAGGGTTCTGGGTTTAGCGAGAGTTAAGCCCTGCCTGGATGTTCTTTTAACTTGGTAAGCCGATACACGATCCTCAAAAACCCGCTTATCAGCCCCATGACGCGTTTTGCTAAGTAGGCTTACTAAGTAAAGAGAGCCTCCAAGCTTGGGGTGTGAGTGCTAAGGTTGTACAGGGTTTCAGGTGCGTAAGGTTTAAGGTTGTATTGCTCAGGTATTGGAGTTTGGGGCTGTGAGGTGTTGAGGTTTGGAGTTCAGGATGTGTAATGTCAGGTAGAATCCATACCGTGCAGATGGATAGTTTTAAGGTGGGTGGTTCCCAGAGGCCTTCTATGCCATCCCTTTTTGGGAATAAGTCACTACGTATTATGGAACTCCTCAAATTATTATGGACACTTACCCGCCTGATAGCTACAGATGGCATAAGTCCAGAGTTTAGAAGTTACACTCGCCTTTTCATATCCCTTAAAATCAGCTGTCAACCCCTATATGAACACATGTTCCCAATCTAGCGTGTTTAGGGGGTGGTGGAAGTGCCTTGCTAGATGCCCGCCCTACACGCGAGAATGCTCCAGCCTCACCCACATCACCCTAAACCAGGAGTTCTGACAGAAAGAGCAGTTGTACAGAGACTTTCTAGAGTTGTGAGGCCTACTAGCATGCAGAAAGTTAATAACGAACAGCAGCCACAAGAAGAAGTACAGACGCAAAAGGAGCCCTACATGTTAAACTCTTTAGGCCCTAAGCCTTAACCCAAACCCTCGGTCACCAGAACAAGGATGCAAGCGCCCCCACCGCCTTCCGGGAAAGGGCTCCGCCCCAAGCACTTGTTCAGGGGTTGCTAAGGGTCCCGTCAATGGGCCCAAATAAACAGAGGCTTAGGTTTCGGGAGATTTTCCCTTTCTTCCAGGGGTTTCAGCAGTTTTGGCCTTCACCCTACCTCTCAGAGGGTACACCTGATTTTGGGCCCCTGCCATTCCAAGTTTGCTACAAACAACGGCCGGGAGTGAGTGGTTTCAAGGAGCGCACGTGCCACATCGTGCGCTCAGCATGTGCAGAGGGATTGTTGGAGAAGCGTGCTAGCTTCTTTAGCTTGCGGCTGCGTACATCCCTGTGGAGAGGCGACGCGGCCTGCCCGGCCTTGCACCCTTGGAGAGCCTTATCGCACCGGTGCCCGCGAGGATTTGCCCTTATTCCAAGTGGAAGGAGCAATGACGCCGATAGAAGCCCCTGAGAAGCAGGGAGGCATCGGCCCCTCGGGGATGGCTGCTGCTAGGTGTGGAGGGGCCTCTAGCAAATCAACCCTGTGACGCCTGGGAGAAAGTTTTTGGGTGAAAGTTTCAACCCTAAGCCTCAAACTGGCGCTAGATGGGCTTTAAACCTTCAATATACACGCAAAGGTTTGTTCTTGACAGAATGCGGCCCCAACAAGAAACATGATGCAATCAGCGTCTTTAGAAGAAGACGTGGAGATTGATGAGGGTTCTTTTCACATCTTGCTTTGTCGGCGAAACGTGTGGAGTACCCCCTGGGCCTGTCCATGAAGCCGATAAGCTGGGTGGTTGCAAAAAGGCAAGGGGGAAGGGAGGAGAGGTATCTACCCTATATCAAATCCCTTTAAAGGTGGTCTGGGGGTATAGCCGGAGGACCCCTAACTTTGGGAATGCCAAAGTGTTCCACGGAGTGCTTGCAGCTGGATGGGTTCCTGGGTTAAGGTTTCAGGGTCCTCTCGTCACTCTCCTGAGGCTCTGCATGCCAAAGGCCACCTTTTCTTTGCATTGGCTCGTCTGAGCTAGAGTCTAAACTCCTAGTATCTCCCTCCCTTACTAACCCTTATAATGCTTCCCTAGAGAATCCCCTTCATAACAATTTTAGGGAGTTTAGGCAGTACCTCGTTCGGTCCAAGCACCACTCGCGACATCCTAAGCCCGCCCAACAGCGTGAACTGGCGGACCCCACGTAGTCGCTTAAAGGCGTAAGGTATAAGGTTTAGGGGTTTAGGGGTTTAGGGTTTACGGGTTTAGGGGTTTAGGGTTTAGGGGTTTAGGGGTTTAGGGGTTTAGGGTTTAGGGGTTTAGGGGATTAGGGCGAAGCCCCTAGGGTTTAGGGTGCTCCCTCCGAAGCCCGACCATTTGTCATTAGGGTTTAGGGTTTAGGGTTTCGGGTTTAGGGACAGTTTTGAGAAGGAGAGCAACAGATGTTTTTGATATTGGCACGCCAAGCAGCCGCAAACACATGAGAGTCTTTTGTTCCAATTATCCCGTCGCAGAGTATAATGACCTCACCTGACCTAAGCTACACCCTAAACCCTAAACCCCTGAACCCTACTTGCTGTGAGCGATGCGCGTGTCTAAACCCCTCAACTCTAAACCCTTAAACCCCTAAACGCAAAACCCTAAACCCTTAAATCCCTAAGCTCAGGCTCCTAGGTAGCAAGGGCAGCGTGTTCACGCGCACCGATGGCTTCAAAGGCCTGGTTCTGCTGGTATTTAGGGTGTAGTGTTTAGGGTTTAGGGTTTGGGGTTTAGGGTAGGGGGGGCGGAAGGATCCCAATGGATTTGCTATAGAGACTGGAGCTCTACTCTACTGGAATTGTTTCGAAGATTCTCTAGATTCAGGAACCCAAGATGTGGAATTCCGTGCATCAGCAACCCATCAGAAGAATTTTTTTCAAGGTCTCATAGCCGCAGCCCTGAACCTCACTTTCTAGACCACTTGGGGGTTTCCCAAAATTAGGGGTGTCATTTTAGGGGTCCCCATAGAAAAGGATTATAGTATATTGGGGTCTACATTGAAGTCCCCTGATTTAGGGAAACTACCATTTCAAACTAGTGTCCTTAATTCCAGTGAAACCAGAAGCTTAACCCTAAACCCTGGATCCTGAACGCATGGGCGCTAGGAGTCTGCCCAGTTTTGCAACAATCTCAAGGTGTGCGCCAGCCTTCAGCTTAATCCCTAACGCCTTATATTCAAACCTCACACCCCCTAATCATAGATGTTCCCAGATAGTTTACCACAATGGGAGCATTTGAAGATCAAAGCACCTGCTCTCCCGACGACACCTGAACTCCAAATCGCCTTAACCGACAGAACCGCACAGAAGGCTAAACCTCCAAGTGCGCTCAACCCTTCTAGCCTGAAGAGCCCCAAAGCTCCAAACGCAGAAAGCTTCTCACAGTCGAAGGCAGCAACTTACAAATCACAGACTCTAGACCTTAAACCCTAAACTTAAGCCCAGCCCGCTTCTCAATTGCTTTAGTCAGACCTTGCCGGATTCGAACCTTGCTACGTCGCCAGTGACATGCAAGTAGCAAAAAAGCCTAAACGCTAAACAATCAAACCCTAAACCCAACACTGAAACCCTAGCATGAGATGGGGGGTTTCCCAATCGTATTTTGGAGTCTATATTGGGGAGGCCAAGGGCCGCCGGGCCCCCCGATGCAGAGCTCTGGCACCTTGCGAGCAGGCTGCGAAGCGCTGCGAAGCGCTGGTTTAGTGTAGGGTCTAGGATTCAGAGTTTATGTAGGATTTAGGGTTTAGGGTTTAGTATCTGGGGTTTAGAATTGAGGAGAGTGATTTCTCAAGAAATACGAAATCACGAGGAACCTAGACCTTAAACTCCGAGCCGGGAATAACCATTGAAATATATCAGGAAGGACCCCTATGAATGTTTGACGGTCTCCATGGAGTGGCTCAGATCATTCTGCTTTGAGCAGCCCCCGCGTCGGTCCTGCTGGGGAATGAAGACATGTGAGCCACAACCTAAATGCCTTAAATGGATTATATCGGGGAGTATACGATATGGCAGGCATTAAAGGGGGGGGTACTAGCAGTTTAGACTGTGGCTCATGTATTGTCGATCTTGGAAAGGAATATCTGACAGGCTGTCTTGGTGTTGCATCTAGTGGCTGTTGTTCATCCGGGGTCCGGAATGTGGTATTTCACCCAAAACCCTTTCGTGGTGTGGAACATTTTCCTGTTTGGCCCCTGAATCCTTGAAAGCCCATGTACCTGGTATGTATTGCATATGCTCTGCCTTACGGCTTACAATCCCTCCCAAAGTGGGGGGGGGGTGCCAACCTTTGAAGTTTAAACCCTACACCCCAAGCCTTAAGGAGTTCAAGTTTCAGCGCTTGACTGCGCGACCCTGGGCTTCGGGAAGGAAACCCTAAACCCTAAACTCTAAACCCCATCTGCGGCTTTGACACCGGGGGTTTTGTAGGGTATGGCGCGCTCAGGCCCACAAATCGTCAAATTGGGGAAGGAACATCAAATGGAGCCTCAATGTCATACGTACACAAGATCCACGAACTGCATAGCAACGACCGAACTAAGGGCTGCAAAGGCAAATGCAAAATGCAACGCAAAGTTGGGGATTATAGGGACCTGTTTGTTGTGGTTTGGGGTTAGCCTGCTGGTTCTTATCAGGGAATGAAGGCTTCAACATAGCCATGATTGCCGAGGATTATGTGGGCGTTGTCAAAATAGTGTTTTTTTTTTGGGTTTGCTAGATATCAGGGGCTGCAATATACAGGGGCCACCAAATAAGATCATAATTTGAAAGCAGGTCATTTCGGGAATGATACTGAGACGTATTGGCATCAGTTCCTCTGTTCCAACTTACGACCAGTAAGCCAATCGTGATCTTAAAGCAACGCGCCTTTCCTTCGAATCTGGAAGTGTCAGACGCAAACCTTACAAGTTGCACCCTAGGCCTCAAATCGCAAAACTCTGAACGCTTAACCCTGGGTTTAGGGTTAAGGGTGTATGGGTTAAGGGTTAAGGAGTTTAGGGTTTAAGATTGTTAAGGGCCTTAAACTTGAGAGTTCAGGGTTCAGTGCGTGGGGTTGCTCGGCAAGTGCGGTGTTGTGTCTTTGTCCGTGTAGGTGGGGTTTGTCATTAGGAGATTTGACAAGCAGGTCAGGACGGGCTGCAATCACCCGAAACCTTAAACCCCAATTCATAAACCCAAACCACCCCACTTGGGCATTTTGAGTCGCATCTGCGAACCTACTCTCCTCAACCACACAGATCTAAACATCGAACCCCTTGCCTCAACCTGCTTGACTGAAAATGCTAAAGCCAGTCCTCCCAAACCCAGTTGTGCGGCGTTCCCAGTAGCTAAGAGCAGGGTCCATTAATGCTTCATGACTCAAGAGTTCCAGCAAAACCCGTAACACACGTTAAACTGCACGACTTCAAGTTTGTACGACCCTAAACCCTAAACCCTAACATCCCAATTCCACGCCCGACAAATCTAGACTTTTTTCTGATGGCTGCGGTGAGGAGCAGGCGTGTAGCTGCTATGTCCCCTTGTCTTCAGGCAGTCTGTCAGGATTGCTTGTGGAAGCAATGTCCCCTAAAAGACCCAAAACATGAAAAACCTCAACTTCAACAGGCCCCCCGAATGGTGGCAAAAAGGGCGACTTTGGCGGCCCCAAGGGAGGACCTGCATACATCTCCAAATAGATGAGGGCATCTAGGGGCATGTAGGGTGTAGGGTCACAGGTTTGGATGCAAAGTTGTTTAGGGCTTTGTTTTGGTCCAAGTTTGGAGGTTCAGGCTTAGGGTGTAGGGTGGGTTGAGGGTCCTTGGGTATTGTCTTTGTTTCAGGAGTTCTGAGGACTGTTACTGCAGTGCCACAAGACGTCCATCCTAGCCACATCTGAGGTTTCCACTAGTTGGGGGCCCAAAGTCGAGTTTAAGATGCTCGTCTTTATTATAAGGCTACATATCAGGGCCCCTCAAAACAGGACCCAGGCTACTTGGAAACTCTGAGCCGAACGTGTTAAACCCTATGCATGGTCGTGTGCTGGCGAGGTCTCACCCCGCACCCCCTTTCTCCCTCCTCTCCCCCTCCGCTTTTTCTGTGGGCTTGGGCTTTGGCATGGGTGTTGGAGGGATCAGATTCAGAATATTGACGGATGTAACGAGTAATGGCAAGCCCACACCAGGAATCTTCAGAAGTAGTCATTGTACACGCTATGCCGCACCCGCCTCGGCTGTTGGGGTGTGCGGGGCGCCCCCGTTGGAAGTTTATACGCATATCTTAAATGGGGGAAGGGCATGGCGTTAAGGCCAACGGGCTGGAGGGGCAGGGTCAGAGGGTTCCAAACGCCCTGAGGCGGGACCAGCCTCGGCGAATACATATACATATATATATATACATATATATATATATGTTCATATGTATGTATGTATGTATGTACGTACGTATGTACGTATGTATGTATGTATGTATGTATGTATGGATGAATTAGTTGAATGTTAAGATCTACCCACAGGTTTTGATTACAGGTCCGGCTTCATGCCAAAAAAATCAAGTGAAACTTGCTCAAATGGCCTTCAGAATATCTTTGAGTTTCGCACAGGATACGTACAATCCCCCAAAGAAGGGCCCAGGCCCCAGGCAACGACATTCAATTTAACCCAAAACCTTACATAAGTGGAAAAGGCCAAACTGGATTCTCTCCAAACCCCTCAATGTCCATCTGCTTCTATATGGTTTTGCCGTCTTGCAGTATGCACATCGCTTTATGGTGCTGACTTGGACCCTGGGCTCCTGTAAACAAACATGGGACCTCACATCGCCCCCCGGCCAGAAAAGGGCACCAGACTTTTTGGAGGGTTGGGTTTAGGGTTTAGTGTTTGGGATTCCGTGATGAATACTTTGGGGCAAGGTAAACACTGTGCACCCCCAAGCCTGGATTCCTAGACCTGGCAACCAAATTGCTAAGGAAACCTTAAGCCCGAAACTCGAAAACCGAAACATTATCCTCAAAATCCTGACCCCCAAATCCTAGCCCTGTGCAATGCACCCTGAACCATTTGGTTTGCTCGGAGGAGGCTTCCAACGAGAGTCGCCCAGGGAGGGGCGCAGGGCCTAGATTTTTCAAAGAATTGGAAAAGAAGGTTTAGGGTTTAGGGGTTAGGGTTTAGGGTTTCAAAGAATTGGAAAAGAAGCATCTTTACCCGAGGGATTTCTCATCGATATGCTGACAAAGTATACGTACCGGATCATATGCACGCGAATACCGATGTGCGTGTGTTTCGTTTCCGCAAGAAACAGAATCTCAAATTTTATGGCCCCCTTTTGCTACAGGCTATATTACGGCACCTATTATTTAGGGGTACAGAAATGGGACCCTAATTTTGGGAACTCCGCACGTGGATATTGCAGGTTATTCGGGGGCCCCGCCTAGTGCAAACAAACACGGAAAGCTTTGGATCCATTTTTGCTATGAGGGTTTAGGGTTTAGGGTTGCGTGCGCGATTTTGTTGAGTCGGTAGAACTTTTGGTGTCAGGCGCTTTCCCGGAGGGAGTTGTCGAACAGGCCATCATGTCGGTAGTGACAGGTTCTATGATTCCACCTTGACCTTCTACCCAGTTTCAGCTTGGTTGCAAAGTTTGCGAAGCCTGAAGCCACACTAGGTAGGGAGGTCTTCCTTTTCTGAGTTGCTGTTAAGGAACTTAAATTAAGTTACGATATTGGGGAAATCCTATTACTTACTATATATACCCATTATGGTAATTTAATTTAAGTTCCTTAACAACAACCCAGTTTTTCTGTTGGCTATGGCCTACCAGGCCCACAGGATTCTAGGAAGAAGGGCTAACTTCAGTCCACGAACAGAGGTTTCCGTTCTGTAGGGAGTAGTGCTCCAAGACCTCTCGCACTCGCTGGAGGTATGGTGCCGCATTTAGCGCGTCATCCAGGCTGGCTAGATATGCAGATATTCCAACAGTTGATGGTCCCTTTTCAGAAGTACCATTATAGTGCTACCTTGGGGCTCCCTATGTAAGGAAAGTGTTGTGGGATCCGTCATCGCACTATTTTATTTGGCGGGGCTTCTTGCTCTTTCTGATGTGCTTCAGAAATTGGTGTCGCATAGCAGTAGCATTTCCTTGGTATGTCCTGGTAGCTTGGAAGAGTTTTACTGTGTTGCTGCATATACGTATACGGTTCACAGAATGCTGGATACGAGGTGGTGCAAACACGCTTTGTTGGTTGGTGGAGCTTGCTTGTGTCGCATGGTGGCAGGAGTTTTGCTGAGCACCATCCCTACCACATGCGGCAATTCGCATGTATACGCCGTTCGTGTAGGTATTTGTGCAGGCTATTATGCGGAGAATGATGCCATCCCCATGATGGGACCTCAGCAGGTTGAGAAGCCCTCCACCCTGAAACATCCAAAATGAACCCGTGAGCCCTGTGCCAGGTCTCCCATGGGCAACAAGGGCCCAGGTCTTGACGATAGATTTGATCCGAAAGGCGCAAAAGGCGGGCTTTGACGTGTTCGCTATTTTTGAAATCAAATTTGGGTTTACGGCTTTGGGGGTTGTTGGGATGTAGGATTCGCGTCTCGAATTGTCTCGATGTGTTAGAGGGTTAAGGCATTGTTTAGGTCAAGGGTCGGAGGCGGGTTTCACGTCATAAGGTCGAGGCTTTGAGCTGGTCGATGGGGTTTTGGGCCCCCTGAGCCCTAAACTCCCTGACCCCAAGCCGTGAGCCTTAAGCCCTGAGCCCTACACCCTGAACCCTAAACCCTAAACCCTGAGCCCTAGAACCTTAATTTTAGATTTTAAGCCATAAAACCTAAACCTTCAACCCTAAGCCTTAAACCCTAAACCCTAAACCCTGAGCCCTAAAACCTTAATCTTAGACCCTAAGCCATAAACCCTAAACCTTCAAGCCTAAGCCGTAAGCCCTAAAC
>CAJNIZ010045700.1:14260-26442 GCA_905231905.1 Symbiodinium pilosum | reverse complement strand
GAAGCTCTTTAATCGCATTATACCGAAAGGTCCCTGTTACATATATATACACCCTTAACCCTAAACTCCCAAACCCTAAGCCAGAAACCCTTTACCCCATATTAAGGGGTTGAGTGGAGGGAAGGTTCGATCATTTTGGAGATCCTGTCGTTAGCCCGCAGCCTTGAGCCCTAAACCCTGAACTCTTAACCCGTATAACCCCTCAACCGGACCTCTCCACAGTTCAGCCTTAGGGTGCGAGGGTACTAGGGTATAGGGTTTGGGGTTCAGGGTTTGGGGCTGAGGGTTGGGCGTCTACACCTCACGTCCCTGTATCTCCATACCCCTACAAGCAGGGCTTGTACTCCACAAGGGGTTTTCGACTATTAGGGATCCCTTTTTGGGGGTCCCCATAACAAGGATCATAATGCTTTGGGGTCGATTTTAGGGTCTGCTATTCAGGGAAATTAGCACATGTTCCACGCATGGAACTCCGTGAAGGCCTTGTTCAAAAGGATGGTCGTCTTTCAATGTTTGTCTTTGGGGTTCCACGCCTGAGTTACCAGGAGCCTGTATGAAGGCAAGATCTGCGCTACTGGTGCTTGTCAACTTTAGGTAGGATTTAGTGCTTAGGGTTTAGTGTTTAGGTTGTGGGGGTTAGGGTTTAGTGTTTAGGGTTTGGGGTATGATGAAATGCACCCAAACATGGCCAGCGACAGGCGGAAAGAAGGGGCCACCGCCACCCACAGGCTTCAAGGGCGCACCCTACGGCACAAAAGGCTGAGCCGGTTCTGAGTTTCGGTGTCACGTGTCCAGTTTTCAATGAACATCCTCTTTCCATTGCTGGTGCAATTATTTTCGTTCTTATTCTTAGTGCTGCTTGTACATCTGTTGCTAACCTGGTAACCACAAAGGTTGAAAGTTTCAGACCTGGGTTGTGTTTTAAGCTTTTTTAATCCAGGGTTTTGGGTGGCTGGGCTGAGGATGAATTCTTAGATACACATGTGCCGCGCATGAGGGCCAGGCTCGAGGACTTGGTTTTGGGAAGGCTCTGAAGCGTTTTAGGGTTAAGGTTTTAGGGTTCAGGGTTTAAGGCATAGGGTTTTGCGGATCCATTTTCTTGCTTGAATGTTGGCTAAAAGGGGCCATCATTGTAAGACACGTGACAGCGGAACACTGAATCCCTGACCCTGAGGCCCAACTCTGAGCGTCCAGTGAGAGAGATCCGAAAGCTTAGCGCCGCTAAGCTTCCATCCCGAGACCCCCAAACCCTCACGCGGTTTTGGGTTTAGGGTTCCAATGCTCTTCATTAAGCCTAGAGTCCTAGAGCATCCTGACGTGAATCTCATCCTGAAGCCCTAAGCACTGTACCCTGAAACCACAAACTCCTGAGTCCCAAGCCCTCAGGCCCTTCCTTACTGGATCTTGCCGGTGCTTGGTAGGAAAGAAGAGAATATAATCACTATACAAACCCTGTGAAAATCAATGTATTCACACATTCCCTACTAACCCTAACTAAACCTTAAACTCTAAACGCGAATTTCCATTTTCCTTTCCATTATCCCCATATAACCCTAGAGTATACCCCTACACTCCCTTATTCCCTACTATAACCCCCAAATATACCCCATGATAATGTAGTAGCTTCCATTTTCCTTTCCATTATCCCATAATATAACCCCTATGTAACCCATAATGGTCCTGGTTTCCATGTCATTTTCCATTTTTCCATTTGATTCTCCATTATGGTAGTTTTCCATTTTCTTTTCTATTATTCCTATATTATACCCCTATATTCCCTTATTCCATGATCCCTATATAAACCCTATATCATACACCTATATTCCCTTATTCCCTACTATAACCCCCAAATATGCCTTATGATAATGTAGTAGCTTCCATTATTATCCCTACATAAACCCTATATTATAGCCCTATATTCCCTTATTCCTGTAAGCAGAAGCCACGAGGTGTCCAGCCGCCTCCCCCGCCAGTGATGGGCAAAGGCGGCGAAAAGGGAAAGCGCCGTGTGCCCGGCTGTGTGGAAGCCTTTGGTAGGGTTTAGGGTTTAAGGGTTTTAGGGTTTTAGGGTTTTAGGGTTTTAGGGTTATAGGGTTTTAGAGTTTTAGGGTTTAGGGTTTAGGGTTTAGGGGGTAGGTAGATTAGATGCCTCTGAAGCTTGTAACCTACACACTTCAGGGGCAAACTATGGATGTGAAAGTCTTGTTTCGTCCACCCTAAACCTTGAATCTGCAGACCTTGAAACCCCAAATCCTTGAACCCTTGAGCGCTGAACCCTAAGCCTCTAAACCGTAATATCTCAAGCCTGAAGCCCTAAATAAAACCCGAAGATCGGAAATCTTCGACCCTTCCCTCTACCCTGGTACTCTGAATCAGGAGTCCTATGCTGCAGGTCCAGGTTTTGAGGATTTAAGGATGAGGGCTTAGGAATGTAGATTAGGGTTTCGGGTTTTAGCGTGTGATAGTTCAATTGTTAAGTGATTGGCTGTTGGGTGAAGGGTTTAAGTTAAAGATTCAAGGGTTTGAGGTTTCAGGGCTTAGGGTCTAAGGCTTAAGGGGCTTGCGTTTCGGGTTGCAGGGTGCAGGATTGTGGTTTTTTGTGTAAGAGTTTTGTTGGCCAAGGCTTTTGCTCAGAAAGCCTGAGGACAGTTCTGGGGTGACGCCGAAAGCCCTTAAACCCTAAACCCTAAACTAGCCTTAAGGTAGGTGGACCCCCCGCCCTGTAATAGTGTTCATAAGGGATACAAAGAAATATGTTAAGGTCCTCTTATATTCCTATTATACACCAAAACCCTAAACGCTATATTAAGGTCCTCTTATGCTCCTATTATACCCACTATTACAAAATGAGGGGTCACCCTTAGCCTTAAGCATTCAAGCTAGGTCTTGGGACATGAGCTCTGAGCCCCTTGCGGCATGTACGGTGTATTTAGGTAGAGCGGTGAAGGTTTAGGGTTCAGGGTTCAGGGTTTAGGGTTCAGGGTTCAGGGTTTAGGGTTTAGGGTTAGACCACCCCCCTTGATAATCAAACCTCTTACCCCATCGTGTTTTTATACGATGTTGGGAGTATGTTGGTTTCCATAGATAGGCGACACCCAGTATAGACCCTAGCATACTAAAGTTCTCTTATCCGGACCCCCAAAAAAAGTACAGCAACCCTAGCCATGCAAAGCAACTCCTTACCCAGGCCCGGAATCCTAAACCCCAAATACAAAATCCTACCCAGACCCCTGGGAGGATCTAAAAAATAGATCGCAAATATAGACCCATTAAAACCTCTATACAATCCTTATACAATTTCCCCTATGGTTCTAAGGGATCTAATTTTTACATCCTTTTGCGGTCTGGGTAAACATTAAACCCTAACCCCAAACCGCATGTCCTTGCACCCTTCGCCTTGTACTCTTCGCCAGGCACCAGAAGCCCCAAATCCTGAACCCTCAGCTTTGAACCCTACCTGAAGGTTCAGCAGAGTCAGTCTAACGCGAGGGTTTAAGGTTATTTCGCCTTATGGTATTATACCTCATGTAACACAAGTGCAACCATATCAGGGGGCTTAAGGCGTTTTTCACTAGGTCGTAAGTACAGTTGTACTTGGGTTATACGCAGCCCTACAGTAACCCCCCTGAACCCTAACTAGCACCCTGACTTCGAAGTAAGCCTCAAAAGCGACCAGGCCGACCTCCTTACTTCATGTTTACGTTTGTTGGCCCAACGTCCCTAACCCCAAGGCCGACACCAAGCTCCACAGCCCTAAGCCCTAAACTCCCTGAACTCCAACCTCAACGTCCCTAAACCCTGAATCCTAAACCATAAATCCCGAATCCTAAATCCGAAGCCCTAAACTGTAATTTTAGGCAACCCTCAAACAGCCCAGGCAGAGCATCCCCTGCCGAGAGGATACAGTCAGGGGAGCCGCCGGGAGCTTGGGTTAGGGTTTACGGTTTAGGGTCGGGGTTAGGGGTTGAGGCTTAAGGATTTGAGGTTCAGGCTTTGAGGTTCAGGCTTTGATTCAGGGTTCCGCTGGATGTACGGTTGAGGGCTTCGGATTCAGGTTATAGGTGTAGGAAAAGTGTTACCCTGAAAGTAGCTATTATTCTAGAGGGCGCTCGTGTTTCAAAATGTGCCTAGCTAGGTTTGGGTTGCCGAAGGTTTGGGCTGGCAGAGCTTAGGGTTGAAATGCTTTGTCGGTGCGTACAGGGGTCCTTTGAAGTGGCAGCGAGAGTACATTGGTCCACTTGGGGAGGCCAGCATAAAAGCAGGAGTAACATCAGGTTTGCATGTGGGGTCCATGCAGGGATGCGAAGTTTTTACGTGTTTCTACCAACCAGCACCGTCTTGGGCACCTATGGCGTATTCAGTCGTGAAGCGCCAGCGGGAGGCCCTGAGACTCATCTTCACAGGAGCACCATTGGTTTCTTGTCGGTGCGCCGGGAGGGGGGGGGCAGGTCGGGTTTGGGCTTGGGGCTGGGGACTAGCGATTGGTCGTCTTGCATAGCCTTGGGGCCTTTGGAGCTCAAAGGCAGCGAAGGGACCGTGCCTTTCAGAGTCGATGCGGGGAATTTGCAATGAGTTGAGGCTGCAAGCATCTGCAGGTTTTGGATTTTATTCTCACTTGGGGTTAAGGGACAAAATCCTCAGAATCCCACCCCTGCGCATGCATAGGACCCATAGCACCCAAACAAACAGTGCACTGCAAAGAGTCGGCAGGCTCAGGGGGACGACGGGACGTAAACCAAAAGCTCAAGCTGCTGGGGCATATTTTCAGGGCAGATAGATATGACTCGCTTGGACAATTTTCTTCGAATGTGGAATGACCAGCCGCAGAATATGTTTTTAGAAGGGATGGGAAGACCTAGAACAGAGTAGCTATTGGATAACAAATCAAGATTTTGTTTTCATGCAGAGTATCGCACAGCATCGTCAGGACACATTACGCCGCGACTCGCAGCCATAAACACTTCAAACTCAAATGACTGTTGACTGGCTGGACAACATTCAATCATCCCACAGGCTTACAACGCAAATGCAAAGAAAGCTACCCTGTCCCCCCTTTGCCGTGCGTCTCAACCCCTTTTTGCCTCTTGTATGTATACAGCTTACTGTAGAACCCAATAAGGTTTTACCTGTGCCGCGTACCTATCCTCCGGATTGGCCCTTTGAGTGCGTGAGTGGGTGAGGTGAAGGATCCTTGAATCCTGCAAAGCACTGCCAGTCGAAAACACACTGAGGGTCCATGCCGGCGTGATACGGAGTTTCAATCCGGCTTCTGAGCTGCAAAGGTGAAGTCTGTACTCAGGTAACCTTGCACTCTAAATGCTCACCCCAGGGGTAGAAGGCATTATGATGTGGACGGGTTGAGGATGAAAATTCATGATGTGCTGATTTACTGCCATTGGAACCTCTGTCATGATTGCAAATGGTAGTTTCCATAAATGGGGGGACCCTAATATAGATCCCCAAATCCCACAATCCTTGTTTTAGGGCCGCCCGAAAGATCCCCGTAATGTTGAGAACCCCCGAATAGGCAATAGTACCTCCAGCTAAGCTACTCTGAAACTATAGCTTTTCTATCATGCCTGGCCCAAAACTTAGCTCGAAGCCCAAACAAGGGCCCTTTAAAGGCTACCCTAAACCTTAAACCCCGCCTAAACCCTCAACCCCCTAAATCGTCCTTTAAAAGGCCATGTGAGCTATAGTCTCAGCTCCATAAAGGAGTTCTATAGGGGATTAGATAGGGGGACAACTATAGGGGTTATTAAGGGTGATACTAGGAGTTTAGACCATAACCCCTATAATCCCCTATATAATGCCAGCTTCCATTTCATTTTCCATTTTCTTTTCCATTTGATTCTCCACTATTAAAGGGGATGCTAGGAGTTTAGACCCTGGCTCATGTGAAGTCCAATGTTCGTGGGGGGGAGTGCAGATTGCAAGGCCCGGGCCTTGCTTTCAGGTTGCGGTTTCGGAGCTTAGATTTCAGGTACCGCAATGGGTTCCTTGTTAAAGAGATGATAAGACGTGTTGTATCAGGGTTATGTAGCCTGGGGTTGCTGTCAGGTTCCAGAACTTTTGCATGTAGTGAAGACTTTGGCTTCGTAAGAATAGTAACTGTGCTGGAGTAGTTTCCATTTTAGTTTCCATTATCCCTATATATAACCCGAATATATTATATAGTAGTTTCCATGTTAATTTCCATTATCCCCATATATAATCCCAACATGCTATATAGTAGTTTCCCTTATTATTTTCCCTTATCTCTATACTTAACTTGGCTTCCTTAGCAGCAACCCGGCTTCTGGAGGTGAATGGCAAAAACTGTGTGCGAAGCCATCTCTAGCCCCAAAGGGTTGGGGTTATTGGGGGTATTGAAGGGATCCTGGAAAATAGAATGAAAACTACTATATAGTATATAGGGGTTATGTATATATAGAGGGACAATAGAAAATGAAATCAAGCCCGAGCTAAGATGCATTGTTGATGTACGCCTTTGTAAGTTGAGCTCTAACCCCCTTGCGGGTAGTTCACCGGTTCCCCTGCCTGTCCCCCTAAGTTACCCCTTGATTATTGAGGGAGAATTAAGCCTAGTTAAGGTTAGTTAAGGGGTAGGGGCACCCATGAACAGTGCAACAGGGAGGGTGGACTTCAGGACCACAGGGTCCATACAGACTGTCAAGGGTGCCTTGGCCCAGGTCCACGTTTTCGACATTTGTACATTCGTCATTGATGTCTCGTATGTGGTAGACAATTACCAATTACATCCAACCATGACCCAGTATTTCCCAGGGCAACTTAAAGTTGACAGTTGTTGCTGCTACTTCCTTTGATCCGCGTGCAAGGACAAGAAGAACGGTTTCATCGACTGCCAGTCCATGCCGCGCTCTTGATGTCATGCAGATTTGGGCATATATGGGCCGGTTTTCGTGGCCTTTTGATTTGGAATTTTGTGAGGGGATCCCAAGTGTGACGCACGCGGTCCACCATGGTGAAGACTTCTTGGATTTCGAGGATGGAGGAAGGATGGCTATTTGCCATTTGCACTCTCCAAGCCCTTTCTCTAAGTAGCTTCCGGCTTGAGTGTTAAAATTGTAGTATATCAAAGAAGCTGCGTGGGATAACTGGCTTGTTGTATGCGATCTTATCCGGAAGGTTCCTCGTTCTCAGTTCATTCGGAGATCTTCGTTTGAGACACGGTGTAGATCATAGGGGTTGATGACGTCCCCCAGAGAAAGCTCCAATTGTCTGTGTATGTGCCCCAGTAGTCCGCACTGGAGGCTTGGTGCTTTGGAGGCTCTTTTTAAGGGGGCCCTTACCAACTCTATGTGCCACCCTAAACCTTAAATCTCTCTATCAAGAAGCAATCTACACCTTACGAAGGCATGCATTTTAGCGGGCAAGGCGCGCATTGAAACTGACAATGCGCGGGACTCCGTCACGTCGCAAAGTTGCTTAGCAAGTGAGTGCTTGGACCTGAGATGCTGAACTCGAAGCCCTGAACCTTAAACCCTAAGCCTAAATCCCTAAACAAGCCCTGGAAAGAAACATATCTGGTGACTGCGCCCACACGCCAAAAGAGGCGATTTGCACGACATGTCAAGCAGCTAGGATGCGCATGGCAGCCGTAAAAAGCCTAAATCCCAAAACCTTAAACCCCACGAAGCTAAACCCTACAGCATGAATACAGCTTAAACTTCGAAAGAGAGAAGCGGCAAATTTCAGGCAGCAGCACGGTTCCTCTGTGTACGTCTTCCAGGACTGGCATGCAGCACCCAACTTAGTGGTTGTTAGCAAGGATAACAGAAAACAAATGGAAAAGAACATGGACAATGAAATGGACAACTCAGGATTCAGGAACTTACAGGGTCTAGGGTATAGGCATAATGGAAAATCACATGGAAAAGAAGATGGAAAATTAAGTGGACACTTGGGGCTTACAGCGGAATCTAAGGTTCCTGACTCATTGGCCTGCCACAGCAAGGAGTGGAACACAGCACAAGGTTGTCGTTCCTGTCCCTAACGGACGTGAGACCATTCAATGAACGGACTTAGGCTGATCCTGCTAAAGCTTCATAATGGGGAGTGGGGAAGTAAATGTGGGGACTGCGCAAACAACATTGCAGAGCTCGACCCCCGCCCACCCTCCCTTAAACACCAGTAAGTCCTGGTAGGATGAGCCACAGCATTGAGTAACATGACTTTCTGCGGCAGCGAGCCGTTCTGTATATAAACCCGCCTGAGCGTCGAGCCCTGAACTCCCATCCCTAAAGCCAGGACGTGCTGGAAAGAGCGCTCCCCAGCAAAGCAGGTGGGTTGCCACTTGGGGTACTGTAGGTCATGGTTCCGTGCTTAGGATTCAGGCTGCGATTTTGAGTTGTACGTGAATTGTATTCCAGAGTGTAGTCACGCAACGGCTACATCTGGATATAGTGAAGCTATCTGTTTTTTGCTATAGGGGCTGAGGGCTTGAGTATCAATGTTTAGGGCATACTTGATGGATGTGGATGCTCAAGGACTGGAGGGAAAACGGCTAGAGACTTGTGACACATTTTGCTTTAGATCCTTCTACCGATGTTTCAGACAAACTCGAAATGTAGCGCTTCCGCGCACTGATCCTAAACCCTAAACCCTAAATCCTAAACCTTGAAAGTTCTGAAAGTCATCACTGCAACCTCTTGTCCTGCACAAACCTAAGAAAGCCTTTCGGAAGTTATTCATGAAACCTTCAAAGGGTCCCCAGCAAGCTCTTGCAGCAGCTCCTTGACACCCTAAACCCTCCATCTGAAACGGTGAGCCTCAAACCCCAAACCCTAAGTTCGGAAAAGCTTCTGCCCGAAAGCTTTCCACAGGTTGGTTGTCTCGTCCTGTGGCCTTCGGCTTTACAATCTCAATTTCAGCGAATCCCACAGTTTTTGCCTGGCACTGTGCTTCGGCTAGGTCCATGCTCAAACTTCACACACTACCGCAGAACCCGAGTAAGTAGCAACAATGTAGTATAATACACCCCCGCAAAACATTTTCTAATCATCTAGATTCCTACATCAAACCCGAAACCCTGAGCCAAGCCGGGGTCAGGCCCCGGCGACCGTGTCTCCAGCTCAAGCGGGGTTTGGGATTCAGGGTTTGTCTTCAGATGGAGCATATGGGGGTTGTCAAAATTATGCTCCAATTTCAGGTTCTCACGGTAATGAGCCGCGATATTTGTATTTAGAGAGAAATTCAGAAAGGGTACCCCAAAAGGGCCCGTCATTTCGACAGCCTTGCTGTTTTTCCAGCGCATCATATAGATTGTTCAAAATCCAGCTGGGGCAAGAGTTGAAGGTTAAAAGTTGAAGATTTCAGGGCAGCTTTGAATTCTTTATGTACGAGCAGTGCTAAACTTCGGAAATCAGTGCAGGAAATAGCTACTGTAGAAGTTACGACCGGTCATGCATCCGGTTCTTGGGGCCTGCAAATATACCAGTATCCACAACACAATCTGCTTTTCTAGCGCTGTGATTACCTAAGCTACGAGCCCTGTTTTGAGCTTTGAAGTCATGTCTTGGCTTTTACTTTTGCCGCAAGCAATAGCCACACGGTACTTTATACATCATTATTATTAGTAGTGTAACAATAACGGTTATTTGTATTCTTAGTATCGTTAGAATCACTATTAGTATCTTTATTAGTAGTACTATAGGCATTATAGTAATCTTGAGCCAGTAGGCCCTTTCAAGGTTTCAGGCCGCATGGCATGCCTGCTGTACATGGGGAATTCCACGAAGTATGGGGTTCTTCTGTCTATTTGCGAGCCAATTTAAGGAAATACTGCCATCATGTTTCCCATTGAACGTGGTCCTTGGTCAAGACTGTAGACGTTAAACTGTCACATCAGAATTCTAGCACTTCCTTTCGCCTGAAGAGAATCAAGGTGCAATTAAGAAAAACTTGAAACCCTAAATCCTCACAACCCTAAACTTTAAGACTTCAAGCTTGGGTACTGCCCCCCCCCCTCCGTAACAGTTGGATGATAATTATAACATGGTTTTTTCTAGCCCTTAATAGGACCCCTAATATAGACTGTTACTTGGTGGGGGCAGTACCCAACTTTCTAAACCCTAAACCCTAAGCCCTAAACCCCTAAACCCTAAACCCTAAACCCAAAACCTAAACCCTAAACCCTAAACCTAAACCCTAAAGCCTAAACCCTTAGCATTAAAGTATTCCCAAACACTTCGAGATGAAAGCGTTAGAGGGTTGATCTGTGACTTTGACGGCTCTTTTCAACAAAGCCCAGGGCCCTAACATTTAGGGTTTGGGGTTTAGGGTTTAGGGGTTTAAGGGTTTAGGGTTATAAAAAGTCATGTCAAGGGGTCTCGGTGTGGATGGTTTAGTGGTTTAAGACATAAGGGTTTAGGGCTGAGGGTTTATTAAGGTTCAGGGGTTCAGGGGTTCAGGGTTCAGGGTTCAGGGTGAACAATTGTTCCCAAAACGTGCAGTCCGTGCAGATTCAGAAGCTTTACATGAGGTTTTGCTTGGGATCTACGACTGCTGGAGTCCAGGGTCGCTTAAGGTATTCATTGCAAAGGAGAGATGCTTTCAAGGCCCATGAGTTTAGGGTTTAGGGATTAGAGGGTGCATTCAAAACCCATCACGGCTGTGATCGCGGCAATGCCTGAATTGTAGCCCTGCCCTATAGAGCCATGCAAGTGGCAAAGCTCTCCAAAATTTACACCTTATAAGCCCTTAACCCCCAAACCTTAAACCCCAAGCCCTGAAACCCAAACCCTAAATCCTAAACCCGAGAACCCAAACCTCAGACCCTGAACCCTAAACCCCAAACCCTGAAACCCTAAACCCTAAACCCAAACCTCAGACCCTAAACCCTAAACCCCAAACCCTGAAACCCTAAACCCAAACCTCAGACCCTAAACCGCCAGCTCGCAGCACCCGCCGCTGTCCTTTCTCTCACGTTCCCCTGGCATAGAAGAAGTGGCCTCGCGCCGGCGATGCCGCGTTCATGGCGAGGGGGGGGACAGGGTTTAGGGTTTGAGGTTTAGGGGTTGAGGGCTTCGGGCTTTGGGTGTAAGGGTTTAGGGATTACAGGTTTTAGGGTTTCGGGTTGAGGGTTCGGGGTTGAAGGCTTAGGGCTTAGGGTTTAGGGTTTCAGAGTTGAGTTTTGGGAGCCTACCGGGCATACGTAACGTCGCCAGCATTTTTGAGCAGGCATGAGTATCTGTAGATGATAAGTCGAACTTCCAAAAAATGCTTGGAGCCTGCGTTACTGAGGTTGAAGGTTTTAGGGCTTTGGTTCCCCCAATCCAAAAATCGTAATCCCCTTTCAAATGGACCGCTGTCTTTTTCTGGACCTCTTGAAGTTTCAGTGCTAGATTGTGGGAGGGTATGGCGGGTATGGCTTCAGGAGGGTATCAGTTCGAGTAGAATGGTTTGAGGAGCATGGGGCCAGCATTATGATGAGCAATGAGCTGACTGGAGGATTTTGGGGTCATTTGAGGGCTTAGGCTGTCCCCATCTCATCCCCACGTCTCTTAGACGAATGTTCGCGGAGCACCTGAATTTGACGGGCTTGGGCACCTGTTCTTCTCGCTCTTGTGCTGAAGCCTGCGAACCCTGAAGCCAGGTATAATGTGACACAAGTATATGTATTCATGTACGTATGTATGTATGTATGTGTGTGTGTATGTATGTATGTATGTACGTATGTAGGGGTATGAAGGGATAAATCAGGTTTACTGGCTCCTCTTGCAGGAGAGGTTAAACCATTGGGGCAAAACTTCCAATCCCGCCCCAAACCCTAAACGTTAAACCCCAAATCCTAAAGCCTAAAGCCTAAACCCTAAAGCCGAAAGCCTAAACCCGCAAGCCTAAACCCTAAACCTCAACCAAGACCCACAGCCTGCATTCTGCTTCGGCCATGCGAGTGTTGAAAGCCCAGACCTGGGCTGCTGTCAAGAAACTAGCCTTAAGTTACTGGGGCTGAGTAGGGAATAAGGGAATATATTAGGCAGGGATTGTATTATCTAGAAATGATAGTCCTTTCTTCCCTGCTACCCATCAAGAAGTTGAATTGCCGCACTAGAGAGATTTCACGAATGTACTAAATACATTACATGTCAACTTAGTTCATTTGCTTAAGAGAAATCCTTGAAAAAATGGAACAGCCCTAGACCCTAAGCCCTAGGCCC